>JH432010.1:460785-531192 GCA_000239455.1 Strigamia maritima | reverse complement strand
GAGTTTACTTACGCTCAGACATTCCATCGCAGTGCCAGCTTGATGCTGGAACGCCATCTTGTAAAAAAAAATTAAAAATGAAAGAAAAAGTAGTAACGCAGAATTTGTGAATTTGCTAAATAAGTAAAATAAATATTGTGCAAAATATAAATACAATAAATAAATTTTTGTAATTAGTACAATTTTTTTTTTTTAAAATATTAATTGGGAGTAATGACAAGTGCCGCACTTTGTTATTATCGTACTCGGTAAAATGGCTGCCATTGTCATCCACTAAAGCGGTTACGCCGGTACAGTACATAATGGATTCAGTTACAATTGCATCGAGACTGGATATAAACAGGCAATTAACAGCGAAAGAACTTAAACAAGAGATCCTAACATTCATTGGAGGTGCAAGTTATACTTCAAACTGCAACAGTCACGATTTGGCCAAAACGTGCATTCTTCTACTCAAGACATTACCTTCAGCCAGAGAAGCAGTTTTGGAGCATTTATGTCACGTGTTTGACGAAGCAATAGCTACGCATGTAAATGAATCAAGCGACAAACAATCGTCTTTCGACGAAACATTAATTCAAGATGTGTACACCGTTTTATCGCATTTTGTCACCGCGGAACCCGAAGCTTGGTCCGCCATCATCTCCGCCTGGAGTTTGGATTTGTTGGGTCGTTTGAGCAGTAAATACGCCGGCAGACAGGGCGTACCTCACGTCAATTCGAGCTTGACAGAAGTTCTGCAATGGTGGATGACTTGCAGAGCTTCGCGAAGTCTTATTGATCTGACAACCCAATGCATTTCGACTCTGATCTCCACGAATCCTGATATGTGTATTGATGCGTTATTGGACACATCAGTGGAACATTCTCCACACTTTGATTGGGTCGTAGCTCACATCGGATCGTGTTTTCCCAACACTATCATCAATCGAGTTTTAGCTTGCGGATTAAAAGATTTTTCATCCCACGATATCATCCCGTCTTCACCGTATGCGCCTGACAAAAAAGTAATTTAAATTAAAAATTTTAATCCATTTATATTAAATATTTTTTTATTTTATTCCAGGTACCAAAATTAGCATCAGTTGTAGGAATTCTCGGTCATTTAGCTGCGCGACATAGTGATGATGTGAGAAAAGCGTTGCTGTCGCTCTTTCATGAAAGTTTCTCCATCCCGGCAACCGATCAACAACTTGCGACCGTTCCATTCCTTCTACAACTTGCTTCATCGGATATTCTTTTACGTGTTGTAGCTGTTGATTTCTTGTCTACATGTAAGAAATATATTTTAAATAATTAAACCTACAAAACATTATAAATAGATGTTTAATAATGTTTTTTTATTTTTTATAGTGACCACAACTGTTTTGAATCACCTAAGTCTTCAGATCCCTTTATGGCGTCCAAGAATGGACACTGGGGAATTAGCCAGCATGGTTGTGGATCTGATACTTAGGAGTGAAGATGGCGGTTTAGAAGCCGTTCAGTTTTTACTCAGAGCCACACAATCAGAGGACTTTTCCAACCTTCTGTCCGAAGTGAAAAATGCTTGCGCCTTGATTTTGGATACGCTGCTCCTCGAATTGCAACGCCTTGTCTACACATCCTGCGCTGTTGATGTGCCGTTTTTACATTGTCTCCAACGTGAAATCCCAACGCTTTGTTCGGTGCTATTTGACGGACCAGCCATGTGGGCACAGTGGTTGCTTCCGCTTTTGGCCAACATCGGACTTTACGGTGGAGAACGTGCTGTTTGCGCCATCTTGAGACTGCTCCTGACCGATTCCCGAGGTGGAACCCGATTACAAGCGATTGCCGATTTGCTGTCTACATTAGAAGTCGCGCAACCTCACTCCGTTTCGACTCTTCTGGACCGCACCGTGGGACATCTCTTTAATTCCAACGACGACCAAGACTCGGGAATGTTAAAAAATTTGCTGTCGTTAATGCAATGGCGTTCTGAGAGAGTCGCCAATGTTTATTCCGCATTGGAGGGCATTGCGCATAGCAATATTCACATATTTGCTCGGCGCCTTTTATCCCCTCGCTTGGACACGGCCCACGGAACAGCGGATGTACTCGCAATGCTCGTGCCCGGGACGAAGCACGCATCGGTGATAGTAATCGCTCAGATTTGTCGATGTGTCATTAAATATTTCTTCAATGTGTTGCGCCGATGTAATTTGGAAACAAAAATCAGGCAAACGAAAACCTGCAAGAAAATCGTGGCCGCTTTAAGTTTCCATCCCGCAACGACCAATTATTTACTTCGTTTACTCGTCGAAGGTGCTATGGGGTACGAAAATCGTACTCTTTTCGGCTCACTAGCACTGAAAGCGCCGCCACCGAAACGCATCGAAACGGTTCTTTTAAGTAAACAAAACAGGATGCAATCAGTGACACAAATCAGTCACTCCACCATCTTTAAAGCCATGAGTCTCGGAACCCGTCAACTAAAACTTGCTCCGAATTTACTTTCGGAGCAAATAATAACCATCAATTCGCAGTGCCTTTTAGATTTACTGCATGTGGCGTGTGGTGACAGCGGAATTGATATGCTGCCTTCGGTTATAACTGAACTCGTGTCCCCCGATGTCATGTTCAATAATATGGCGTGGCCGGAAGAAGAATTTACTAAGATAACAGTCGAAAGAGATCTACAAGTAAAACGTTCGTTCGATGAACATCCAATTTTATGGAATATTCTTATGTTGGCGACGAAACGGAAGTCATCTTTAGGTGTTTGCAGCACATTGGTGAGATCACTGTTGTCGGTTTCAATGTCGCATTGGGCTTCGTGTCAAGAAACGAAGGTGGCCAATTGCCCGTTTCAGTTAAAATTTATCAACAATATAATGGATTTGATGAATGCGGGTGGACTTTTGCCTGGAACATTTAGTCAATGTAATGAACTCTTCCCTTTTCTAAGTCCTTACGAAGTGTATGTTATTCTCTCGGATATATGGCAGTATGTTAGAGAGTATGTGCAGACCCAAAACAAAGAGATTTGTCAGGAAGTGAGCAAAATTAACCTTCATTTGCATCATATTTTGCAGAAACACATCGATCTTTTTGGAGGAGTTTATATTAAATTTTTTCCAGGCTCTAAATAAATCTTTGTAATAACAGTCTATATATTGTTTGTAAATAAATAAAAACATTTTTCACTTGTCTGGAAATCTTTTTGGATTTCGGATGGAATTATTACCATTAATAAGAATTGGAAGTGAAGTATAAATTAGTATAATCTTTAATCTTTTAAATTATAGAGTGAAAATAATGTTTGTTTATGGTTGATGGGAGTAGTATTAGTTGCTTAAAACAGACTAGTAAATATATTTGTCAAACACGAAAACCAAAGCGTGGTTTAATCTGACGCAATTCGTTCATAACTCTTTGGTTACAAATACTAACCAACAACATAATCATGACTACATAATGAAGGGGGAAAAAGGAGGGTTTCAAAATGGTTTGCAATTCATTTGTGATAATTCATCAAAGTATTATTTACATCAAATATACAAAAATCACTCCAAATAATCACGAAAACACTGAGGTACTGCAATTAATTATTAAACACACCTGAGAAATCACTACCAACAACAAAAAAAATAATTAAAACAAAAACAAAAACAAAATGGCACTCAGATGACTAGTTGTGAGCACACCATGAAAAATGAAAAAGAAAAATATGTTTATAAGTTATAGTGGATTTTATAAATTTTGTAAAGTTTCTTTTCTTTTTTTAACTTCTATATTCTTAAATGAAGTTTGTAGGCACTTTGCAGGCAAAGACTTTCTTTTTTTTTCTTTTTAGGAAGAATAAAAACAAAATAACATTATCTAGATTAAAAAGTAACCGATACTGAATTATTTTTTTTATAAAAAGAAAAAAATCAATTATAAATATGAGTTTAGAGACAAAATAATATTTAATTAAAAAATAATTAAATTTTTTTAAAATAAAGTGCCTTAAATACGAGAATTAATTCCAACTTGACAAATACAATATGAACACTTAATAAAATATCAAACATTCCAAATATATATATTATCATATATTAAAGAGACTTTGTTTTTTTATTTAATTTTTTTCCCCCCCGCACTTTTCAATGATAAAATGAGCTGAATTTATCAGTATTTCAACTTTAAACTTGTGCAAATTTGACCAGAGAAATTTTCTCCCAAACGTTAAGTAATTAATTTATTCAAGTGGAAGGATTGAATCTAAATTTCTGTAATAAAAAATATTTTTCACGTCTCAGAAAATAGGAAAGATAAAAGTTTTCGTGCTGATTTGACTTCAAACACATTTTTAAAACTTTTTTTTTTTTTCGATTTTTTTTCCAATTTTTCTTGTAACCAATTTTACCATAAAACTAATACTGACTTTACTCAAAAACATTCGTATTAATTTTTTATGGAATTTTTTTTAAACTTTGGATGGAATTATTGAAAAATTTTTGAGCATTTTGTCATTACAATTCACCTATTACATAATCATGTATAAAGTTGGATTTTCTGTAAGGCGTACAATATGGCAATGCTGATTTGGCATCGTACAAAATTCACTATTAATAGAATGATGATAACATAATAATAATTATAATAATAATTAATTAGCTATTTGTTTTTCCTCTTAAACCCCCGCATGCGGCTACGTAAAATTGGCAGTTCGTCCAACTCTTTGGTTACCAGCAAACAGTAATTGGCTAAACTTTGGCATCAAAATAATTTAGAAATTTCCAATTAATTTCATTTTAAACTTTAATTATAATGAAAAAAATTAAATCCTTGACTTAAAAAATAACTCTCAAACTGACTAGTAAATTCTTTTACCATCTTATAACGTTTTCTTAAAACACATCTGACGCGTGTCAGTTGGTTTTCAGCCGTTTGTGTCCGTGACTCGTCGACCCCCCGCTACTAGAGGAACCAAAACTTTGACTACTGGCGCTGGCCGAGTTGAGCAGAACTATCTTCTGAATTGAATTCGCTGTCGCATGAGCGTTGGTCATACCCATGTGATTCGGGGCATGGTTACCGTTGGCAGTGGACGACGAGTTGGCCGTTTTGCTCGACGAGTTTTCCCTCCACACTTTGTGGCCGAGACCGATGAACTGTTGAGAAACAAATTCCAGTTATTTCTTCTCCGCTTGAGTTACACATAGAAAAGAAACACACATATGAAGATTAATAAAAACTCACACTTACATCACCCATGACAGCTATGGGTGTTTCACCTGTCGCGTGTGCAACTCTGTGTTCAATCAGATAAAACATGTACTCGTCGTAGAGCAATCGAATCAAATGAAAAGAGCCAAAGCTTGCCGCACTCCTTAAAGTCAGGTCCCGAATCACCATCGAACTAAAAAAAAAAAGAAAAATTAAAAACAACATTAAACCACAAGTTTGTAATAAATCCGATCATTATGTGCATTTGATTTGATTAGATTATATCTCATTTCCCCTTTTCCCAATAAAAATTCTGTTTGTGCTAGAGTTTCATGTACAATTTCGAAAAAAATATTTATACCTATAAAAGGACCACTTGAGAAGAAATTGGCGGGCAGCTTTGGCAAAATCAGGTTTGCCTTCGTGCACCTTGAGCACTTGGCACACCACTCCTTCCAACCACGCTGCCCACTGCTCCAACGAATTCTGCTGCTGTAGTGTCAATTTAAAATCTTGTTCTAATTTTTGCACAATGCCATCATCGCATTGACAAACCCAAGATGCTTGTTCCTAATTGAACAACAAAACTTTCTATTAAAAATTCATTCACGACATAATCATTAAAATCTCAACTAACCTGCACATTGTGAAAGTCAACTCGATTTAAATCGGCCAACATCTGATTAATTTGAAGCGTATTTTGTAATACAGCACGTGCTGCTTGTGCTAAATGATTTAACGATGTGTATCGTCTCAATGTCTGAGCAAATGCACTCACTGCGCTTATCTAAATTAACAAAACAAACAGTAAATAATCAATTATAACGTTTCGTTTTGATATCACAAACCTTGATCTTAACCATTTCATCGGGTGTGCTGCTCATTGACGATGTTAGCCACCCTTCCAAGCTTTTGGCAAAGTTCCTTATCGCTTGGGTCAATGAACCTATACAATTTAATCAATACCATTAGCTCTCTTTAGATCAAGATGTCAAAGAGGGACTCTCACTGGGAATTGGCCGCAGCACATCAGGTATGAGAATTTCGACAAGATTCTGATAGAAATGGTAGTCGCTTTTCCGCACAAACTGCTGCACAGGATCCGTCGAACACAACAGGTACAATTTCGTTTTAGACAACCTCTTCTCTAAATCAAGGTCCCTATTTACACAAAAACCAAATTAAATATAATAAGACATATTTTAATCTTTAAATCAACTTACGGCGACTCTTGGTCGGGCGGCTGAATTCTCCAAAACTGATGCCATAAAATTTCCACCATCGAAAACTGCAAATTCAGAATCGACTCCAAAATTGCCTCGCAGTGTTCTTTGTACAACTGGCTGAAGATATGTACATCGTCGATGGTTACACCATCGGGCAAATCGCTCGAACTTAGTTCGATCACCCCCATGCTGGGAACTGCAGATGAAGCATCCCCGAGAAACTGTTGATGATGCTAAGACAAGAGTTTAAATATCTAATCTTAAATAAAATGATTATTTAGACCAACTTGTTGCTGGGGAGATGTTGAGTCTGAAGATGATGATGAAGTTTGAGACTGTGTACTAGCGTTGGCCCCAGTGTCGTGCACTTCAGACTTTTGGGTGGCCTTAAACCTATCCAAAAGAAAAAATATATATTTAAACTAAAAAAAAAAAATTAAAAACATGATTTCCAACAACCTTTTGCTTTGATTCATGGGTTGCTGTCGTAAGGCCATCGTTCCAACGTCTTCCGCCATTTGATTTAAAGAGGAACTTGGTTTCACTCTGATACCATAGTAGTGGTACTTAGAATTCCCACTACAAAAGTTAAATGTAATCAATTTGAGGCTCAAGCTAATTTTCGATTTCAATCGACACTCACCGCGTTCCTAACCTCCTCGTTCTCAAACCAAGAAACACAGAACGTATCAACTTGCCAAAAGAAGCAGCATTCACCGGGTCTATTTTGTGCTCCGCACAATGTCGTAGATAATGATTGTAAAGCGTACTGCGGGGTAAACTCACCCCCTCAGCAGTCTCATAATTATCTAATAGCCATTGTACCGTTTGTGGCGATACACGAGTTGCATGCGTCAGATGATGACCGTCTCCATCAACTGACGACCCCTGCACGAGGTACGCGACACCTTCCTGCACAACCAAACCAAAATTAGCAAAAATCACAAAATAAAAAAAATCAAATAATAATAACATGCAAACTAAGCAAGATATATGTCTACTAAACAAAAGAAAAATTCTCCCTCGAATCCAACGACCCGCTTACCGTCTGCGGAGACGCTCTACTTGCGTGGGTCAGCGTATGCGCGTCTCCATCCATCGTCCCGGACCCTTGAATCAGGTAAGTGCCACCACCTTGATGTGTTAGTAATTGTCCTTGGAGACCAACAGAAGAATGCGAAAGCCCTGAGCTAACCTAATGCAACGTTCACCAGTTAGAAGTGTTAGTAAAAGGCCGGTACAGCAAAGCAAAAAGCCACCGTGCAAAGAAGTCATTAACCCCAAACAAACCAAAATTAAGTTAGTTCAACTTACTTGGTATAAAGAGTCATCCATTTTGTGAACATCGTTTGCGACTGAGGCACTCTGAGGGAAGGGAATTAATCATTTTAGTCAAAATTCCAAAGCACACACAGTACACAATAATTAAGGATTTAATGCCATTTTTCATAGATTTCATAGATTCTTTACAGACATTTAATCCCTAAGAATTGTCAAGTTAGAAATGTGTTAACATTTTAGTGATAAAACAAACAATTTCCTTTTCATTAATTTTGCAGCGATCGAAAATGCTAATAAAATTAACGTTTCCTACTAGCCAACAGATGATAATACTCGCCATTGGCGACAGACGACCTTGAGTTATCACTCGGCCGTACCTGCGAATACGTCACTGCCGTGCTGTTTCCCGTGTTGTAGTAAGCTGTCGCCGGTGTGTACATCGTACTCGTCTCACCACTCACGCAATACACTGGATACGCAGCCCTACAACACCATTTTAACAATAAAACAAATAAATAAACAGCAAACAAAACCAATTACATTTGTCCGTTGGTGGCTGCATATATGTTCGGGTCAGCGTTCCCATCGACATACTGGACGTAAGTTGAGTGGACGGCTTGGGATGCGTTCTGTAGAGTGACCGTATCTTGGCCTGTGGTCTCGTCCTCGGACACTACAAGTAATTTTAAACAAAAATAAAAAAAAATAAATAAATAAATAAATATATTTGTCTCGGCCGATTGTTCAATTACCTGCAACTGTGATGAACTGTTGCGCGGACTGTGTTCCTTGAATATTTGATTGCTGGGAGGTCTGCGAATTGTTCGATGCAGTTTGTGATGCAGGCTGTTGGCTTTGCGGCTGCTGAGCTTGAGTCGAGCTGCCATTGGAACCGCCAGAATTCTGTGTCGGTTGGCTGCGCTGTTGAGGCTGCGAAATTAAAAACAAACAATCAATAAATTAATTAAAAATAATAATATTCAAACACCTCACGATCACGCACAATAGGCCGATGATTACTGGTAATTAGGTTTGAATGCACGTAATGCACGTATCTATGTAATTTCTAACTATTACTTAAATCGTTATACAACTTTTATTTATTTTTTATTTTTTATTTTTATTTTTTAGAAAATAAAAGTTCATGTTTATAATTTCATTTAAAGTAAGACAAAACCACACTTTTTAGTAGTACAATAAAGGATATTGATTAAATTCGTCGTCCTAACAACTGTATCAACAAATTTTAAAACATCTAACGGTGGGTGTTTCGCGGGGTAAATAGACACTCACCTGAGTCTGTTGTGGGACTTGTTGCTGCTGACTCGACTGGCTCACTGTAGTTGATACCACCGACGTTTGCTGAGGGTTCGGCGGTGTCGGGATATTGCCAGGAGTGATGGCCTGCATCTCTGGCATGAAGGACTGCGTTGCCATAGTAACCAGGCAACACTAACAAATACAGTAAAGAACAAATTAAGCCAAACATTCAAAAACATCATTTTTTTTTTAAATTTCGTTGTTTCGGAAATAATTTACTCCAGTCACGATTTTTTGTTGTTATTATTTTTAATTTAATAAATTAAAATAATTTTTTTGGACTTTTTTTAAAAACAAATATCAATATAATTACGGTAAGTTTTTATGTGTTTTTAAATAGTTTACCCCCGCTCCTAACAGATTAGGCCTATTTTCTATAATTTTTTTTTTTGTCATTCTTTTTATAAGTTAATGGCAATTTGTTTGTTGAGTAAAAATAAATAAAGTAAATAGACAGGTGTGACCTTGTTGTTTAAAGGCAAATCTACAATTTCAAGTGCTCAATAATATTTATATTATTATTTATAATTTATTTTATTAAAAAAAAACTATAATTTTTAAAAATATTATTATTTTAAGATTTGAAATTCTTGCATCAAAAATTGAGTTTTTTCCTTTTTTTTTCATTTCATTATCACGGATGCTTTAGTTACCAGGTAACTATCAGTAAAAATCAATGAACAAACTCAAACTTAGTAACACTCTTAATAACACCTCAAACTTACCCCAATCTGCTGTAAATATATTTCCACCAATCCACATTTTTTTAAAACTGTAAAAATATGTTTCAAATCTAGTGACTTTACACGAAATAAAAAGAAATCCATCAGTTTTCCATACGCAATGACAAAACAAACCAAACCGATTCATCTTTTTACAAAACCGGTTCACATCACGTGATCAAAAGCAAAAGAATATAATATAACGGCAAATGCTTTAGAATGTGCTGCCAACAAAATTGAGCAAAGTGTTCCTCGAGCAATAGTTCAATTTAAAAAAAAAACATATACATAGCAAAACAGCTACCTATTTAAGCCTAATCACAACAACGCCATTTTGTTTTGCAGCCACATTCTGCTTTTGGTACATTGAACCAATGCTCGTGATCGACTTGGCCACTCATCGAATAATAAAAATAAAAAATAAAAAAGCAATGCACTAGAAAATCAAAGTGCTAGCACTCGCATTTTCACCTTCTGTCCTGTTGATGGGGTTACGCAGTCGTCACAGCTACCGTGTCTATGGCGTCGGATTCCTAAGGCAACAGTTGCCACACCGATTCACAAACAAAAAAAACTCGACGCTCTTCCGCCACGCAACATGGTTACGGCATTTAAACGCACAACTATTGGTTTTTTTCCATTTTTTAGAATGTATAAAGAAGGTGATTGCAACTTGATCAAATAATTTTTATTACTTAGTAAACATTTTATCAACAAATAATTCGATTTCAATCGGAATTATTTTCTTAGCGGAAGGATACTATCTTCGTCTCCAGGACGCCGAAGCAGTTGCCATGCTGAACAGGACTCTGCGCCCACTGGTGATAATTCCGTAAATTGAAATTGTATTATCGTAACACTACGCATGCCTGGACTTTCTCCCCTTATGCCTCTCCGACTAAGGTGCAACTACATGAATTCAGCCCGGCTTTTTAAATTTCGCTTTTGTTCCGTAGTCAGTTGAATAAATCTGTATAAATAAAAAACACTATTAATAAAAAATATTCTAATTTTCATCTAGTTTGTGGATTTCTTGATGTATTTACTCGATATGATTTTGAAAATCCCAGGCTAAACGATTTAGAGCCATTTTAATGACAAGTTCTAGGCATTTTCTCAATTTGAAATCGCGTTGAGTTTGTGGATTGTAACATTTAGCTACTGGGATTGAACGGATACATCGAACTAAAGCCTAAAAATATAATTATCAGTATAATTCTTCGGTTTTATTTTTAAAATTTAAAAATTTGAAAAATATTACTTGTTCTAAATCCATTATAGTTGTAATTACAGCAACAAATTCTTCCTGAACAACTCCGTAATTATTTTCTTTCACCGCAGTTATTAAAGCAAATGATAAAGCTAAATATGTATTAGTTATTAACGAGTTCTGTCACTTCTGTAACCATTTTTATGTGAATTAAAAATTAAAATACCTTCAATCAACCAAATGTAAGGCTGACTGTCTGCAAATACGTTCCGAGGAATACGATCCGGCATATCAGACAAAAAGAAATTCAAAACTGTAGACAACTTGGACTTTTCTCTCGCATCTCTCCATTTCCTATCAAGCCAATCTCTGACCAAAATTATCCTACTTTTCAAAGGATGGTAAGTAAAATTCACTTTAAACACACACAAAAAAATAATTAATAATAACATTTTTATTAAAATATTATTATAATTCTCAACCTGATTGGAAGACTGGGGTTTCAACTTTTTCCTCAATCCATGAAATTCTATCCAAAAAATTGTTCAATAAATATAAACACGGATTTGAAACTGACCGCCAATTATAAGGATGACCGCCTAATTAAAAATGTAATTAATATTTAATTAATATTCAATATTATGAAACATTACCTGGAACACTTAGTGTATAAAGTTGATGATTTCTTGGCGAATTTTTTTCTTGCGATAAGAGACGGAAGTCTAAAGCAGCTAAATAACTAATAAGTGGAATATGAACAACTGTCAGTGCCTCTTGCAGCAGCATTGTGTTGGGGGTTTCCGGTGTCCGTTGCAATGGAAAAACGAATCTCTGAAAATTAAATTTAAAACTAGCGCAAAAAAAAATTTATATTGAATTTAAATTTAAACAACCTCTGTTAAAAACACGTTGAATATCAAAAGTAAAAATTGGCAATTAAAAATGGCTATAGATGTTGCAATCCATGTAATCCACAAAAGTTTTAGATTAAGAATTCCGGAGTAGGTGGACAACTCCACAGAGTCGCAGCATGAATTCAGTTCAAATATGTCAAGAAAAAAAGTCTTCAATGGTTGACCGCCTGAAACGAAATTAATTCATTATTTGGTAAATATTAGATTCAATGTTTATTTACTTAAAAAAACGTAAAATAAACTAAGCCATTTAATTTTATGAAATGTTTCGGAGAAACTGCAGCAAAAGATTCGGAAAAATGCCTCGTTAATTCGAGCAACTTTAGTTTGCTAGATCAATAATAAAAAGAAATAAACTTAATACAATCTCAGAATTTTTCAGATAGTTACCAACCTGAATGACGGGAAATATTATAAGGAATTTATTCTTGTCGAAGTAAGTTACGCCATGCCAAAATCCAATGATTAATGCATTAAAAATGCAATATAAATAATGCTCATTTAAACAGGATAAACTGTAATGAGAAAATAAAAATTTCTTTCTAAAAACTCACACTTAAATCATATTTTACCTTTCAGTAGAAGAAATTAAAAAACTATCAAAGTTTTCGACCAAACTTAAATAAAATTTTACATTTACAGCACACACAATTGAGTATAATACAATTTGAATGACATTTTGAGGTCTCAACACTTTCCAATAACGAGCCCAATGTGTCGAAGTTGGATTTTGGCGAACTAGAAAATATTTCAACGGGAAATTAACTTTTAAATCTCAACTTCGTGCATCAAGACACTCACCTGCAAGATTACAAATGTGTATAACGGATAAGAAAACTAAACAGCTAGACAAAATGAAAATAACCAATAGCAGATCAATCGAAATTAGCAAATTGCAAGAACCTAAAAAATAAGTTTGTCAAAGAAATATAGTTTACGTTTCGTTGTTTATACTCACTTAACCATTTATAGGGATGGAGTAGATTTAAGTTTAACAAGATTATCAAAGTTACTACAATGAGTGGTTGAGAAACCCATAAACAGAGTAAGGCTCGCCGACAACGTCCATAAAAAATCTAAATGAATGCAAATATTTTAAAAAATGTAACACAAAATTAATCGTTTTAAATCTCACTTCATTTGTCTGTTGTTCTATAAGGTCTGTAGGTTGCATTTTTAATACATGAATACTCACGGATGCAACGTGTTCGATGGGCGATAAATTCACGCGGTTCTTTTTATAATGGCGGTCGCTTCGCCATCTAGTGACGAAAATTCCCATAGCTTTACTTTTTTCAAACTCAAAATAAATTATCAAACAAACTAAAAATAAAATACGATACTTTTATAATTTAATAAAAGCAAAAAAATTATAGAAAAATCAACATATATATACGGTATGATTGTGATTAAAATAAAATTCACGGAAAAGTGAGAAAAAGAGCATTTTTTTAAAAATTAATCTAATTTTTAATACCGAGATGAATCCCTAAAAGTGAGAAAAAAAACTCGCTTTACCTGTAACATTTTCGTCGTTTGAATTTTTTAACCAATTGATATTACAAATAAAATACAAAAAAAATTAAAACCAAATCAAATACAAATCAAAATCAAAATCGTTTACACAATTTACTAGCTTAATTTTTTTAGGCACAATATTTTAAAACATCGTAGTCATTATCAATTCTACAATAAAAATAACAATTTTTACTTTCATTCAAAAATTATGACAAAAGTTCACATTTTTTAAAAAGAAAAGTTAAAATCATTATTCAGCTGCTTCATCACAGCTTCGTTTAAAATTAAAAAAATAAAATAATTGAAAACGTAAACAGATAAACAAATCAAAGTAAAGATGGTCATCACTCTGCTTTATAATCGTTTTTGCTTATAAAATTTAGAGTTGTCTTCTTTTCTACGGTCAGATTAGGATTCTCCAATTCTTCTTTCACCAGACTAGTTGGGAGTCTCTCGCCTACAAAAAAAACGAAACAAAACAAAAAAACAATAAAAAAAAAATAAAATAAAATAAAACAAATAAATAAAAATCATACCCAAGAAACAAATTTGATTTTTCATGACATCGTCTTGAGAAGGAAACGCACTATTGTTTTGGTGTTGATTAGCAAACCTGTTGACGGCAGATGTTGATGGTGGTATATTAACGAGCGGAACTAAATTCAAAGAATAATTCATAGGAATTTGACAAAATGGAGACGCGTGTGAATTCTGATGAAGCTTGGCATTTTCGTTTGAAAAATAGTTTCCAAGATGAGGTGGTGGAGAAGCCATGAATGCATTCTGCTGAAAAGCTGGTTGTTGCATCCCTGAATGCAAATGTTGAGTTTCTTGAACAGTCAGAGGTCCACGTATCAATTGCGCATCATGAGGCATTCGAAAATTAACGTTTAAATTTGTAAAACCAGGTGGTGCAGCCACACCCGGTCGAATCAGTAATCCGACCATGTTCCTTCCCGTCGGAGGTGTCATCGATGGAGATCGTGTAAGAGCGCACGAAATTTCCATGTTTTCTCCCGCTGGGTTCTTCATTTCGCTGCTTAATAACGCAGCCGAATCCGAGCTTTTACTTTTCGCGATTGGCAACTCAGTAAATGACGACATCGACTGCTGCTGAACAACACAACTCGTGGATCGTTGACAAATTGGTATTTCATGATGCTGGGATATCTCTCTTGATAATCCCGCAAACTTCCTGCTTGATTTTTTCGCTAATAAATCTTTCTGGTTTGGTTGAGACACCCCTGGATGAACTATGGGTCTCGAAGTAGGTAGAGCCGCAACCGTGTGAGTAATGGGCGTCTTCCGTACACCGGAATCAAACATCTTGCTCGAAATCTTTTCCAGATGTTGTAATTGGCGACTGTCGTTAAACTGATTAAACCCCCTTTGACCAACAGTGGGTGGTGCTGGTTGGCGCATGTTGTTCATCATAGGTAACGGCAACAAGCCGCCCATCGACCGTAAATTCTGATTGTGCATTTGACCATGCATTGAAGCCATCATTTGTGGTCTCATTAAACCCATGTGCATGTTTTGAATGTCGTTTTGAATTCCTCCCTGCCGTAGATTCATGCCTGGACCCATTTGCTGTCTATTGCGATTAAAAGCATCTAAATCGAGTAGAAAAACAAAATTAAGTTAAAAATATAAATAATAAAAATCAAATGGTAACCTCTGTTATTTCTTCGATCGATCGGATTTCTCTCTCTATTAGCATCTAAATCTCCTTTATTCCTGACGCCACGTCTTCGTGGACAATGCTTTACAATATGACCGATTTTACCGCATGACCGGCAACCTCGGTCGTTTGGCGGAGCGCCATCGGCCAAATTATTGGTGTTAAAAAGTACGTGATGTAAAGCCTTTACAATTACATCATTTGAATTAATTTTTACTATTAAATGGTTGTGCTTTTCAAAATTACCATTGGATTAGTTTCGTAATGTTCACGCGGAATAGGAGTACCAAATAACTGTCGACTTCGAATAAGAGCCTTCATAATATAAATATTCACTACGGAGTAAACAGATTTTTAAATTTAATAAATGTAAAATCGTCCGATATTAAAATAACATACTTTTCCGGGACACGCCAGCGCCAAGATTATGTTGCAAATCAAATGGATCTATTTTTTTTTTTTTTTTTTTAATATGAACATGAAATAAATGTCAGTTATTATATTTTTCTTACCTTCAATCGCAATGCATTTAGAATTCCATAATTTTTCAAATCGTGTTAACGGTTTATACTGGCGGATCGAAACCACTAGTTCTTGAAAACTAAAATTTTCCGTGTAAAAACGTAGCAATCCCAACCACAACTGTGCAACCGTTTCGGTGTTTTTCCCAATGTGCGGCCAAATTTCCGACTAAATTTACAAGTTAAAATATTTAAAAAAATTAATCTATATGAACCACATCGTTATCTATTTACCAAAGACTCTTTGTCGTCATAAAACCAAGCATTCCATCCGTCAACCATTCTTTTAGGCTGCATTTTACTTTTGTCATACAACTAAAAAATTATTTAAAATAATCAAATATCTAATAAACTTTAAATATAATTAATACTTCTTGCAAAACAGGAATAACAGGTGGATCTCTTTGCTGCAAAAAATATATCACCATCAATATGTAGGCGTAAGACGATAAACTGCCACGTGATGCATCCCCAATGTTACATAACTAAGATAAAAATTAACATTAGAATTTCTGTAAAAAAAAATATATACACCTTTCGCGTTACTTTTGCAAACACTTTCATGACATAACCCAAGATCTTCACACGCACATCAATCTCAGAGTACATATTGAGCATTCTGGTGTTGTGCTGGGCCTATAAATAAAATAAAAATAAAATACTTATTTAACTTAATTATCAATTGGCAACTTACTAAAGTGTTGTACAAGCTAATATCGCCCTCAAGTGATGAAGGTCGATGAGTGAATTTTACAATTGGTACTTTCGCGGTAGTAATAGCGACAACGTTTGTCAACTGTTTGTGCTTCTTCAATTTCTCCGACAAGTTTTCAATAATTGGTATAAATTTGACGTCCTAAGTTGAAAAAAAGTAACGTTAACTATTACTCTCAATTTCTGTATTTCTTTCTCATACTTCTGCATTTTTATTTTCAAATGTAAGACATATATCCAAGTCACTTCTTGCGAATCCAAATCCGTTACATGAAGAACCAAATAGCTCCAATTTGGCATCTATTTTAAAAAAATCCTTATTGAAGAGAGAAAACATTACTTAATAAACTTATAAAAATCACCAGGATAAATTCTTTTAATAAAAGTCTGCAGATCCCTTAAAATCGAATTTCGACCGTTCATTTCCACTTTGTTTGGATTATTATCTTCTACAAAAAACGAACAAAATATATCATAAATTCTTAATAAAATAAAGCAACTAAAAATATATTTACTATAAATTCGATGACAAATTTTGTCTATGGCGGACATGTAAGTGAGGTCAATTGGTGGCAAAGTCATTAAAGGTGGCAATCGCTCTTCAGGACAATCGTGTTTTAAATGACCTTCTTGCTGACACAAACAACAAAAAACTGATGGAACCTAATGACCAAACAATAAAAAAACATTCAAAAATAATTCCACATATAAAATAATATATTTACCTTTCCACAGGTAAAGATCATTTGATGAAACTTAAACAAAAGTTCTTCAGCGGTTAAATTTTTCAACTTCTCTTCAAGTTCCAGCGGTAACTTTTTCTTAACGACAATTTCGTTCGATTCTGTACCGTTGCAACATTCAACGGGAAAATTTTCCGTTTCTTTCTCCATAACTTTCTCCTCCGTTTCATCATCTTCGCTATCCATTTCACTATCAACATTTTCGCTGATTTCTGAAATATTTCTTTGCCTTTTTTCCCCCTCTTCCCCGTCCGAAATCGTGTTAATGTCTTCATTCTCATCCCCACCCCTCAATTCAAAATCATCATCCAGCGCTTCCATCAACGAATTCATAATGCAGCTTTCATGTTCCGATTCATCTCCATGTGTACTCAACGAGTGGTCACTTTCAGCGTCTTCCCTACTGCAATTCAATTCGCCATCCTGGAAACTCTTATCCAATTTTTCCTCATTCGCATTCTCCGTTCCCTCAATCTCACTTAATTCCTTCACAGCTAAATTTTTCCCATTTTTTGAATCTTTCGTCTTCTCTTGTTTGGATTGAGATGGAATCGTCACTACCATAGACGGATCCGGAATAAAAACTTTCTTGTTTTTAGACGTAGCGTTCTGCTTCGAATCTGAAGCAACATTGTTACTTTTACTCGCGATTATTTCGAGCGCATCAAGGAGCAATGCGCCGCTTCTATTTTTTTTCTCCGAATGTTCCGTCAAAGTAACTAGCAATAATTTATCAAACAACGGTCCAGTCAATGTTTGAGGAATGCCAAAATATTTGTAAGTTGTTTTAAACCGATCAAAAATGTATTCGGCTACTAAATGATTGCTTATCGATCTTGCCAAATTTCTCTTATTTGAGAAAGGATCTAAAGAATAAAAAAATTATGAATATTTAAACAATCAAGTAAACTTTTTCAATTAAAATCCACCTTCCAAAGCCAACCGTTTGCTACTCCACCCTCTCTCGCTTCGTTTAATCAATTTCGATTGTTGAATGCATACAACATATTCACTCGTTTTAAATGTAACGGCATAAAATTTAAGTAATGCTATCCATAATTCGCCAATAGATTGTGTGTTATTGCAAGTCCAATTTTCCTTCTAAATAAACATTATTAAAATAAGTTTAATATTCCTATATCCCTAACATCTCTTACTAATTCTGAGGCAGGTAAATAAATTTCGTTCTCGTTCCTAACCATCTATAAAAATAGATTTCAAATTAAATATTTATCTAGATAATTAATTACTCAACAAAATGTCGATAAAAATAAAAATTACTTCATGAAGAACAGGTAAAACCGGTGGCTGACACTGTTGCAAGTAATAAATCACCATTATTGGAAATGAATGTGCCGGCAGAGTACCATTGTACTGCTTATCAAGCAAACAAATCTAAAACAAAAAAATGATCGATATAAACAATTGCAAATTTCTAATTTTAAACATAAAAATGTACCTCAGCCCAATAACGGAATGCAGCACCGAGAACACGAACTCGAGGATCAATAGAAATGTACTCGGACAAAAGAAGTGCAGTGCTAAAAGCCGGAGCGTTATTTAAATTAACCATACAGTTCAGTTGACTTCTCTTTTCTCTAAATAATATCGAAGGAATTTTGGCTGTAAAGTCGCTTTGAACATTTTCAGCGTAAGCTGTAACATAAAACCCGAACATATTAAAAGCTTAAAATAATTTAAAAAAAGAAAAACCTACGCCATGTCTTCACTTTTTCAAAAACAGCCATTAACACATCCGAAGGCTTTGAATTGTCTTCCACAACTAAATCAATATTAACGTCACTAGTCTTTAATCCAAATTTACTCAATGATGATCCATAGAGGCGCAACTGACAATCTGATGCAATGAATGGAAATTTATAAAAAATTAAAACAAAAAATTATATCCAGCATTGACACAAACCTTTTAAACCGTCTAATGTAAAATCTTTCATCTCCTGAACCAATCCTTCCCTTTCTTTAATATCACAATCAGATAAACCATATTGTTGGGCAACATTTGATATGACATCGTTCACAACTTTTGCGTGAGGTTCGTATGGATCTGGTAAACTGTGCAATGTAATTTCAAGTTCTCTATTCTAAAAAAATTAAATAAATAACAAAATTACTTTAAATATATTACTATAAATACATCTCTGTTTTTCTGATGTCTTGAGTCTTTAATGTGCCGTTCGCACACGGTTATCGTATCACAATGATAGTCACATAACCGACAAAAAAATAAGGCTCTGGGAAACTTGCTAAAACGCTATAGAATAAAGTCATATTTTAAAAATTAAGACCACATATACTATAATTGCAAATTAAGCACTTTTTTTAAAGGATGAATAAAATTTTTCTCCAAAAACTCCTGAACGTCTGGCGGCGGTCTCATTTGTTGAAACGGAGCAACAGCTGGAACACACTGTTGTGACGATGACACTGGTTTGGGATTATGATAAAAACCTAAAAAAAAAAAAACGGTATAAATTCATAACTTATAATGATAAAATTAATTTTGATATCTCTTTATCAATTGATATACTGTTAAAAATTTAGTCATAAATAAATCAAAAAAGATCCTCGACCTTCTGTTGTTGGAAACTTATTTGGAGGAGGAGAGTTTTGATGAAAAAGTGTTTTCTGCTGCGAGTGAGGCGGTGTTTCATGTGTAGTCTTCAAATCAACAGCCTCCCATTTCGTTTTTTTCCGCTTACTCTTTTTATTTTCTTTTAGTGTCTTGGGCGATTCACTATCAATCACAGGATTTCCTATTTTCTTATTCTTTTTCTTCTTCTTTTTGATTTTCTCTGCATCATCCTCGTGGTGAAGTCTACTCTGGCCTTCATCGGCTTTTCCTACAAATTTCTCCCCTTGAAATTTTCGAAAATTCGGTTTAAGTGGACTTTGGGAAAAATTTCTCAGTTCATATGAATTTGCCGCCTCTTGGTTGTCATTACTGCCCCTTGCTTGATTCGTACGACCATCCTCGTTGGATATCTCTTCCACGTGTTGTCCAACGCCTAAAATTCTTCGTAAATCGTTCTCGATTACCTCCACTGAATTTTCCGCCATTTTCTCAATTCTCTGCTGCAAAAAGAAAAAATATAAATGTCAATTCACAAGTACAAATTCTAAGTAAATATAGCCGAGCTCTTAAAATAAACTGAACAATGGAGTTTGAAACATTAGCAAACAAAACTATTTAATAAATGACTCGCTGAAAGAAAACACACCTTCAATTTGATAACACGAACTGTGACTACTCATGCATCAGTTTAAAGAACGAAAATACTTTTTTACAAAGCGTATAACACACGCCGCCATGTTCCAATTCAGTGTTGATGATAACGTCACAGATTACAGATTACAGATCACGTGTTCAAATTTTTAACATATATAAAGAACTCTCGTAAATGCTAATAAACAATCTTAAAGTCAGAAATAATCAGAAACATCAGCATAATATAATTTTAGTTTGAATAAACACAGTTTTTAATAGCTTTTAATGTAAATTTTTTTTTTCTACAGCGCTACACAATAATTTAGTAAATAGAGGGCGAACGAAGCAAAAACGATCCCGATCCTGTATCTGTGTTTACTAGAAAGGAGTGCGCGAAATTGTCATGTCTTCCGAATTAGATGAACAAACACCGTAAAAGTTTAAAAAGTTTGAGTGTTCGTTCAAAATGTTAGCTACCTCCGGTTATTTTAAGAATATCCCATGCCCTTTTTTTGAAAACGGTCTTTGTGAGAGACCGCATTGTCATTTTAAACATGTTAGAAAAAAAGGTAGATAAACAAAGAATGAAAGTTGAAATAAAAAATTATATTGCAGTCATATCTTACCGTTTGATTTCGTAAATATTAGATTCTGAATCTGGCTTTCCTGTCAGCGAAGAGGAAAATCCAGCCGATTTATTACGGATTGTTAACGAGGCGGTCAAGAGGATGGAAAAGGAGGTTGAATCCGGAGTGATCGATACCGATGAAGTAAATGTAAATATAAAAAAAATAATGGATCTAAAAAATATCCATTTGCATAAATTATTATTTTACGAAGGTGGAAGTTAGCTCGAAAGAGAAACCTGGGTCGAAATCGACCAAAACCGTTCTGGAATACAAACCAACACCGATTGCGCAACTGAAAAAAATGCAGCAAGAGAATAAATATGCCAAAGCCATGACTGAACAAGCAGACGAGCTGGAATATGATCCTCTGACAAATTATTCAGCTGGACTTACGAGTAAAGTGACGATACCGGTATCCCAGTCAAACAAAATTCCCTATGTGCCGTCGAAGCGGAGTGTCTTGGCCAAGATGAAAGAGAAAAAACAAACTGTTAAAAAAATAAACATTGAATACGAAGAAGATGGTAATAGTTCGTTAAGTGACTTGGAACTCATGGATAGAGATTTGGTTATCGCGACGTCGTCTGAAAGCAGTCCACTCAAGGAGAAGGCGAGTCGAGATGATAAGTTTGATATTGTTAATCAAATATTAATCGAGAGCAGTATTTGTGAGAAGGCTATATCAAAGAAAGGATTTTCGACCAAGGAGGTTAAAAGCAAGAAAACTGTGGATAATAAAAAAATAGAAACTAAAAAATCAAAAAATAGCGATATGAAAAAAACATCGAGTGGGACATCGAATAGTCGAGCGAATGAGAAATCTCAGAGTAAAAAAAAGAGAAAGAACCTGTTAAAAAGAGTAAGGAAATTGTTAAAACAAATTCGAGTTCGTCGAAAAGTGAGAGCAAAAAGTTAAAATCGAAAAAATCGCTCCAAAGTGAGAATAAAAAAATAAAATTGAATGCAAAGACTCCGAGCAGCACTAGTAAAAAGTCCACAGTGTCCAGTGAGAAACAAAAAAGTGATAGTAAAAAAATAAATATTAAGTCACCAAACAGTTCCAAAGAGGAAAAATCAACAAATATTAAGTCGCCTAACAGTTCGAAAGAGAAAAAAACTTCTGCCATTATTTTACAACCAGTGTCACGAAAGGAAGAAAATGATATCAAAATGTTGAGTGATTTTGAATCGTCCGAAGACGACGAGCCGATCGATATTGTCAGTACGGCTTTCGCGTCGATCAGCGATTCCGATTTGGACGAACACGACACCGAGGCGGAGTGCCGGCGAATATTCGAAGAATTTGTTCCAACGCAGCCAGTACCGAATGGCCAATTTAAAGTGATTGTTATTTTTAATTTTAATTTGTACAATTGTTTATTATTGTTAATCTTTGGTAATGACATTAAAAATCAATGTGATCCAAAATTTTAAAATTATTTATTCTTATATTGTAATTTAGTAACACGGCATGCTTTTGTTCTATTATGCTCATCATCTCAAATTATTTCTTTTTATAGGCTGTTAAACGTGAGTTAACTGACGATGACTTAACAAATGTTAGTCAGAGGAAACGTGTTGCTCATGAAGGCTGCTCTCAAAATAGAACCGTAAGTATTATTGCTATTATTAATATTTAATGATATTAATTTTAATTTTTTTAATATAGACTACACATAGGAGTAATCAGGCTTCTGCGCTTCCTAAAGTGTCCGCATCTCAGGCTATGCTCAATAGATACGCTAAATTAAAACAATTGCGTGAAGAAGGAGAAAACTCGATTGCAGTTCCTTCTGTAAAGCTTTTGCTAATTGTTTTTAATTTTTGATAATTAAATTTTTGTTTAGACGAGTTCGAACAGCGCTTTTCTGTCCACTGTTTCATCGACGATTGGGAAAAAACGGATTGCTCATGTACCGAATGTTTCTGCCCTTATTAACCCTGTATCTGTTCCAAAAACTAAACAAATTGTGCATCAGTCAGCAATGAATACGACGGTGGCTCAAACTACCACTAAAGGTGGCAATAGAATTGCTCATTTACCAACTCAAGTAAATCAAAATCAAAATACCGGTATTTAATAAAAATAATTTAGTAATCAAATTATTTCGTTAGCTTTCTCCAAGACCCATGATAACGCAAGAATACGGGAGCAAGGTGCCGACAAATGTGCGACAACGATATTTAAATTTGATAATAGATGAATGTCTTAAATTGTACCCGGATGAAAAAGACGCTTACACAAGAGTAAATATTAGAATTTTTGTCAAAAAAATTATTTAAATTTTTATTTCATAGGCTTTGTCTGAAGAAAAAAATTCGTATTCGAGGAGCTCGAATAGGTCTGTTTATTTAAACGTGGCTGTTAACACAATTCATAGGATACGAAATGAGATAAACGGAGTTATGCCTCAATCACCACCATCGTCTGCGGTCTGTGCTCCCGTGGCAAAGGCACCGAGAAAAAATTCCCAAAATTGTATATCTCACGAGTTTGTTCTTGGCGGTAAAAAAGCTGCAAATGTGAGCTATAGTATTGAACGGAGGCGTTCATCTACTGAAGAAATTAGTCTTAGTCTCTTGTGTGAATCGTTGCAACCGTATATTTTGACAAAAGAACAGCTCGATGAAAATGGATTTCCAAGACAACATCCAACTGAACCAGGAAAAGCTATTATTTTGAAACAGGATCCCAAAAAGAAGGCTCAAGATCGTAAGAAACGTTTAATTCAGATAAATAAATTTTAATCTTTTACTTCTGCTTTTAGTTACAGATAGAATTTGCTGTCGATGTGGAACTAGGTTTAAAGTGACTTTGAAAGGTGTTTATCTGAATAGAGAAGAATGTGTTTACCATTGGGGTAGGGCGCATAAAAGAAGAGGTCAGTCGGTTGAATGTTGATTGTGGATGAGTTAGTAAAGCATTGATGAGTTTTGTTTGTTTTTTAGTTGCTGGGACACTTGATAATCGCTATAATTGTTGTCAGGGGGATTTGGAATCGGAAGGATGTTGTGTTAGTCAGTTACATGTATCTGAGAATGTACAGTATGATAATTTACGTGGTTTTGTAACGACGATGCAAAAATCTGCATCTTCAGGTAGCAGTTATGATGTATACGCTCTGGATTGTGAAATGGTGGGGTATTTTTATTATTTATTTGGGTTTTTTGCGTTCTAATTAATTTTAATTTTGATAGAGTTATACTGTGCAGGGCTCGGAATTAACTCGGATAACAGTGATTGACTGGCAGTCGAAGCCAGTTTACGAAACTTTAGTCAAACCGGATAATCCAATTGTGGATTATAATACAAAGTGAGGGTTTAATGTGAGATTTTTATATGAAATTTGAGATTTAATTTAATTAATTATTTTCAGATTTAGTGGTATAACTGAAAATGATATGGAAGGCGTTACCACCACTTTACGTGATGTTCAAGCAGTTCTGTTAAATAAATTTAGTAATAAAACTATTTTGATAGGACATAGTTTAGAAAGCGATTTTCAGGCTTTAAAAGTAAAGAATTAATGTTTTTTATTATTGTATTCGTCTAAATGATTTGTTATATTTTAAATTTGCAGTTTATACACGACACTGTAGTTGACACATCTGTTGTGTTTCCACACAGACTAGGTCCACCTTACAAAAGGGCATTAAGGAATTTAATGGCCGATTACTTAAACAAAATAATTCAAAATAGTTGTAAGGTTTTGTAAATTTGATGCATGTAATAGTTTTGTAATCGTTATGTTGTGTTTTTTTAATTTTTATTACAGTGGATGGTCACGACAGCCAAGAAGATGCAGTTGCATGCATGGAACTAATGTTGTTTAAAGTTAAAGAGGATTTGAAGAAAAAACGATTTTGATTTTGATTTACAATTTAATTTCTAAAATTAATCATTTAACTTATCATTTTGTTTAACTTATCAGAATCTAACTGAAATATATCACATTACAAATTCTATGAAGTATTTTTTTAATAAAAGTATTGTGGTGTTTGTTTTTTGAAAAGTGCAAACGTCTGAATATTATTTTGAAATTGATCCAAAGACAAATTTAAAAGAAAATGTCGTCCTTGATCGATCTTTTTTGTCTTTACTCATCATAATGTTGTTTTCGTTCTAACCAGCTGTTGGAAGTTAAAAATAAATTATTTTAAAGGTTTTATTTATTTTCAAGTATAAGGCATGTTTATATTTTGAGTATTAAAATTTTATCTTAAATATTTTTTGTCATTTTATAATTAAATGATTAAGATAATCAGCTTTTTTTCTTTTTTTGAAAAGCTATTGCACCTATTATAACACAAATAAAAATAATCTTCAGTGGTACTGTAGACTATTATTGATTTTGCAATATCACGAGATGTTCCGTTTACACATGACATCACTTAAACATCCAATGAAAACGAAGCACCGCACCGCCATCGTCCAATCAAACTTGAGAGAAGTGAGGTCATTATTCCAAACAAGCTATTAAAGAGCTCAACCGTATAAATAGTGCATCCGACCTGTAAAACCAGCGAAACAAAAAGAGTTCCTACTCACAAGCTTTTAAAAAATCTACCAAATACATTGCAAAATGTCTGAAGCTCATATGGACGAATATGATCGTTACAACTTCGAGCATGACAAATATTTATACTCTGGCAGAAGTGGTAAACAAAGGAGCAAGAGAGAAGTTAGCGAACATACCAATCATTTCGATCCGTCCGGACACGTTAGGAAAATAGTAACCAAACTGCAAAATACGGAGAAAAAAAGGAATTGAAAAATGTAAAGAGCTAAGCATTTGTTCAAAAACTAGCTAAAATGCAATGAGGTATATACAAGAGTTGTCTCCATATGTTTATGTTGACAGCGAAAACGAGGCCAAGGACGCCCATTAATGTCGCAATTTTCTTTCTCTTTCTTTTCAGCCTTCTTTTAAAACGAATCTCACGGATTATGGAAATGAAAATGGAAATGGAATGACAAAATGGAAACATACTGGATCCGGTTTCTACGGATAAACTTTTAATGTCTTAAGAATTGTAATTGTAACGTGAATAATTGCGTTTTTGTTTTTATACTTGCAATTAAAAACCAACGTTTACTTTAAAGCTTATCATTTTGTTTGAGTTCTTATCAAGTGGGTATTCGATACTATGTGGCGAATGGAAAAATCTATGGTCTTGTCAACAAAAATAGACTTATAGAGAAAGCTGTTTTTCTAACAACAGAAGATCATTAAAAATGCTATCAAATATCACCTCTTCAACGGTTTTCGAACGCCTGTTCTCAAGGTCATTTTAGAGTGAGGAAAAATTATTGACTTCCTTTTCATGGGTGAAAGCACAACAAATATACAGTGTCGGGTGAATAAATAGTCTGTCAATAATGTACACACATGATAATTATGATGGCAAAATGTAATAGAATCTAATAGCAAGTCACTTGTGGCCATTTTAATGTTGAATAACATTACTGTGCCGTAAATTTAATGGACTTGCCTGCCGCCCTGCACTTTAGGTGGGAACCCACCCATCAACACGTTTGCAATAATACAATTAAACATCTTTTTATAACTAAAGTTAGGAATTGGATTAGCATTAACATATTCTAATCTGTCAACTTGAAAACATTACCAATATATTGGTCAATGTCACTTCAAAATTCAGATTGTATTAGCCTGTCTCAAATACTGAAAAACCGCACTCCACCCTTCACTTTTCAGTTAGCTAGACCCAGAAGTAAATAAACAGCAGCTAAAACATAAACAGATTATAATCTGTCTCCATTCTACCGCGTTTGGCCACTCCCTTCGTCAACCCAATTTAATGCAACAATTTAAGGCGATAATACTCTTAGTTCTTGGGAGACACATTAAGATGTTAGTGCAAGTGGAAATTTTGACTTCAATAAAGATAAAGATCGGAGTAGCGTGTTTATTATACCTAAACCTATGGTGGCTATGCATCAATTTATCATTCAATATGCACACCTGTATCTGGCCATAGAAAACCAAAGGAGAGTAAAAAAGAAGACATTATTCTATTTTACATTTTCAATCACCTATTTTTATTTTTGCAAAATATTTTTTATATTAAAAATTACTGTATTACAAACTGTATTACTGATTAATTTACTTTTTAAAATTTTATTTATCACCTTCAAAACATGATAGGAAAAAAATATTTCCTAACTACATAAAATAAGATAAACTGTCTCATAATCTTAATGATTACACGTATTACAATTTATGAGTATAAATTCATGAGATGAAACTGGTATCTGTAATAAGCCCATAGTTCGTTTTACATTAATTATTATATAATAATAAAAAAATATAATCTCAAAGTCTTCAATCTTTTTTTACTTAAAATATTTACAACATCATGTATCAAATTATTATTAACTTAAAAATTTCTCATATTAAAGTTTTCAACTTTACAATATTATCGTCTAAATAATTTGTTATGTATCAAAATAAAACATATAAAGAAAATCTTTTCAAAATAAACAAATATTTTTCGCCTTCTAGAAAATTCTACACAGCCATGACTTAAAATAAAAAGCCGGCAGCACAAAATTGTCTTTAAATTTCTACATGTGACCAGGATATGAGTTGCCATGCATCAGTCAAAAATAGAATTAAACAGCGCGGAAACAAGCACGTGCTCACAGATAATTACATTGGCGTACTATCTTGGGGTTAGCAGGATCGTCAAAGAAGAAATCATTCCTAAGCAGAGGAGATAAATTTCCTGTTTTTAACAAAAAAATAATACAAAAAAACACTAAATGTAGAACTAAAATGTAGTGATTAATTCGGCCAAACAAAACAAAAAAGCTTGAGCAAGACCTTATTTGCACGATTAATACTATTAAAACATTTTTATTGTAAATAAAAAAAACTCGAGACTAAAAGATCGGGATTGGTTTAAAGTTACCTGATTGAAGGCGATATTTTAAAGGGATTCTGCAGTAATCGCGGTTGTGTTTCCATTACACGAACCAATAAATCGTCGATGTAATCTTCGAGATCTCTGATTTGTTTTAAATGTCGGTCGATCGATGACTGCTGACAAACGATCAATTCTACTAAATCCTATTTTAGAAAATCAAAATAAAATAAAAAAATGAATAAATGAAGTCTGAAAAGAAATGTTGTTCAACCACATTATAGCAAAAACCCGCTCATAACTAATTTTAATTTTAAATTTATAAATTGTTTTTGCTATAACAAGGCTGTGTTTTAGTAATAAAACATGTTACTTCTTTGCTCATTTTTTCAAACATGGCCAATTTTTCTTTCGGCATATTTGACAGAAGCTTGGATGACTCGAGACACAATTTCCCTTCGTTTCCTTTTTTCTTGAGAGGACTATTCAAATCGTCGGGTTTCACAAATGGAGAAGTAGCTTGCCGAGATTCGACTGTTTTGGTAGCAAAATTATTCGACGTAGAACGTGGAGGCGGGGTTGGTCTGGTAGGCATAGATGTGGGAGGTGGCGGTGTTAAAGATGAGACCACTTTTGACTTAACTTCTGAATCACTTAAATCCTCTTTCAAGTCGAGTGCTTGAATAGTATGTCTTCTTGGATCTGAATAAATGTAAATGTGTGGATTGTCCATCAAATTTCAAAAAACCCCAAAAGTTAATAAACAAACAAACAAACAAACAACAATTTCTGTTATCACGATCGCATGTTTTTTTTTTTTTACTTCTATTAATCTAGTTTTATACTGATGTGAAGCCACTCACTGCTTCGACTTATTTTCATCTTGCGTAATCGTTTATTCCATTTTGGTTTGGCACTTTCTTCATTCTCCAAAGGCGACTCCACCAATTGCGGCAAAATCGGAATGGAACGACGCCGTTCACGGTCTGTATACAAACAATACAACCTTTTCCTTATCTGTTTTTAGTTTTTATTTCAATCCATGCAACGTGCAACATGCAGTTTCCAAAACGTATAAATTCAAATGCGCATATAAAAACTCGATTTCTGTCCATTAAAATGACATTTAGAAAAAATTTACCTGCTGGTGGTTTGACAAATTTGGTTTCTTCTGAGATGCTGCTTGACTTAAGTTCGGATCGAATTGGCGATTCCATGAAAGCAGAAGGCGCTTCCTGATAAAATAAATCAAATTACAAACTCTTTTTAAAAATGCTTCGATATTGAGTTCAAAAACTAAATTAGAACTTTTTTCATGCAGTAATCTTCTTCTAAAAGATGGTTTGTCTTTGATACTCTGCTCTCTTCTTCGTAATCTGTTGGCATCTCATCTGGTAAAGGATCTAACCCAAATGCCTACACAACAAACAAACTATGTCAACTAACGGCAATTAGGGGTTAATCCTAAAACCCAAAAAATGTTGAGTCTTTCAGCCACCAATAGTTTTATTAAACGGCAAATTAAAAAATATATTTAATAAGCAAACACCGTAAATTAATCTTGTTAAACCTTAAGATTTAGTTTTCAAGATCTGTTTTGTATTGATTTAGTTGAAAATTACAAAACAAATTGTGAATATTGCTGTTATTTTCAGTTTTTGTTTGATAAATCTTACATATTGCTCATCATCACTATCAAATGTACTTCCTTGATCCTGAGAACTAGGCACAGAATCCGTATCTCTAAATTCGTCTTTAATTTTGGAAGATTTGCGTTTAGGAAACTTTTCACTTAATTTATGTCCTGTAAAAAAAAAATTCGTCAAATTATATTAAAATTTCTTTTTTTTGTGTTACCGTAATTGGCTAAAGTCTTGAACGGAAAATGAGGCATTTTTCTGTCTTTACCTGCTAAATTCATCAAACTTCCCCCTAAATTAAAAACAAAAAACAATAAATTAAATGCCTAAGCTACTTCTTATCATTTTTCTTTTTTATACTAAATAGTTATCATCAGATATTAAATTTCATATCACTAACATATTTCAACAATCAGGGTTCGTATATTTATATCATCATTGAGATTTTGTATAGACATTTCAAATTAGTTAACAATTCTTACCAACGCTCTGAACCATTTTCACTGGCAATGAATTAATCTTCTTAGGCTTTTTACTTAAGTCCATTAAACTGCCCGTAACACTTTTCACTGTAAATGTAATTCGAACTTCCAATTCTCCTCTTTTTTTATCACTCGTTTTGCCTTTTTTAGCTTCCAGTGGATACCACCTAATAAAAATATAATATTTATATTGTTTATAACCTAAATCTTCATAAAGATGATAAAATACCTGTTTTTTGACCGCTCATAAATACTCGTAAATAAGTCATTTAATGGAATTTGGGTTTGTCCAAGAAATTTATCCAACCCTACAAAATTTCTATGCAGAGCTGTTAAAACGACACATGATGTATTTCCATCGGGAATTGTTCTGAAATGAAATATGGTGTCATTACAAATTTATTTCGTTGCTAGATAAAGCGATAAATGCAAATATTATCTTACAATTCACATTCCTCGTTCCATTCTGGATTGTCGGTTTTTTCCTTCACAGATGTTTGAAATTTCTCTTTTCCTAACTGGATAGTTACAAATGCATCATTCGTGCCTAGAAGATTGTAATAATTTTTATTTTTCTTTAATTTATTGATTTCTTCACTTTTAAATACAAAAATTACCATTTTTGCCTTTTATAGTGAGATTTCTAGCGCGATGAACTAAAAAAAAAATAAAGTAATAAAAATAAAAAAATTAGAAAACTAACCATAACAATATAAAAAATATAAAGTTTGTCCTATTTCTGAGGTTTGTAAAAAGAACAATGAAAGTTTCCAATTTTTATAGCGTTTAAATACTTTCACTTACATTCATCTTATGTCCTCTTTTCAATTCGAAACATTTAAAATATTTTTGAAAACAAATGTACTTAAATAAGGGTCGTTTCAGAGGAATGAATTTACCCCGGAATGAACTTTTTAATTGAATTAATTATCTACAGAAGTTTCCTCGTCCCAATTCAGTTATCCTGTAATAAGCAAACCAAGTTACAACTCACCAACAACTTGCACATGGGTTGGACTCCACATTTTCTAACCTTACTAGGTTTAGTTCAATCAGCTTACAAAGAAGTCCATCGTAGATAGGAAGATACTTTTTGAGCAAGGAGCAACGTCATCCAAATAAATGGAACAAAGACGCCATTTCCATTTCAAGATCTTTTCTTTTTCGCCACGAGTTGGCGTTATAGTTTTACTTTGTTGTTTTAACACTAGATGTCGTTTAGTTTGTTTATTGTTGTTATAGCAACCTGTAGAAATTTCGAATTCAGCGAGTGAGTGGATGCTTTTTTAAAGTTAAAACTTACTTTTTAGAACAGCTTGAAAAAAATGCCAACGATTGACACGGTATCGTTAAATAGCGGACCTCATTATGTGCCTTTGCGAAGGAGAAAACAACAACTAAGAGGCGCAACGGAATTGCCAAAGTAAAATATTACCAATACATAAAATATATAAACCATACCTAATATAAAAATTAAATTTTTAGAATGACAAAAGAATGTCTCAAAGATATGTGCCGAGAGAACAAGCTCTATTTGACTCCGTATTTGAATGACGTCATTTATTTACATTATAAAGGTAAAAATGATTTAATTCTATTAAATTTGTATGGTAATAAGTTTTTAGTTATCATTTAGGATTTTCGAAAATTGAAAACCTGGATGAATACACTGGTTTAAAATGTTTGTGGCTGGAGTGCAATGGGATCAGCGTCATTGAAAACTTAGATTTTCAGCTGGAATTGCGATGTTTATACATGCAACAAAACTTGTTAACACGAATCGAAAACGTGAGTCATTTGACAAAACTCGACACGATAAATGTGAGTAATAACTGCATTTCAAAAATTGAAAATCTATGCTTTTTGCCTGCTCTGAACACGTTGCAAATGAGCCATAACCGATTAAAAACAGCTGATGATATCAGACATTTGGTTGAATGCAAGTCAATTTCTGTCATTGACCTTTCACATAATCTAATTGATGATCCGGCAATTATTGATGTGTTGTATCAAATGGAAAATCTGGTAAAAATAATTTGAACATTTAATTTTTTCTTTACAACACATATATAATATCTACCCTATTTGAAGAGAGTCGCTAATTTAATGGGAAATCCAGTTGTCAGAAAAATTACTCAGTATCGAAGAAATCTTGTGTTTGGTGTGGTAAGATGAAGAATAAAGAACACTTATTACTAGAAAAACAAAAGCAATGAATAAAATAAATAATTGTTTTTCAAGAAAAACTTGATGTATTTGGATGATCGCCCAGTTTTTCCAGTAGAAAGAGCGTGTGTTGAAGCTTGGTAACAAAAAAAAAAGAAGAAGTTTTTATTTAATTATAATCTTGCTTTATTTTTTAGGAAACAAGGTGGATTCGAGGCCGAAAGAGAAGAAAAACGACGATGGATTGATAAAGAACGTCGGCGAATTCAAGAAAGTGTTGATGGTAAGCCATAATAAATCAAATATATCACGTCATTTGTAGTTTTAATTAGTTTGGTACATTTTTATAGCTTTAATCGAATTGAAAAAGAAACGATCTATGTATAAAGTAGCTGAAAGCATGATAGTTAATGCATTGTTTGAAGCAATTGACGGAATTGAAGGGGTTATAGCAGTACATTCAGACGAAGGGAAAAGCCGAGTAATCCCTATTCAGGTGGCTATAAAAGAAGATTTAACTGAAGCAATAGAAAATGAACTTGATAAAATTGATAAAATGGCAAACGACAACTTGAGAATGCAAGGACTTGCTATGCGAGTTCCGTCATTATCGGAATTAGCTTTAGACAAGATTAAGAGTACGGAGCAAAAATATAACGAAGGAAATGATGAAAGGACGACGATTATCAACGATGATGATGGCATGGAAATTATTGAATATAAAAGCGAACCAGTAGCCAGTAAATTTATGAAATTAAATTCAGAAAATATTGATGATGATGAAATAAATGCTGAAAGTAACCATGAAGCTGACGCAGATTCCAGTTTTGATGGTCCTGCCGTTCATTGGTATAAAAGCGAAGGGAAAAAAGATAACCTGTCTTCCGACTCATCGCTATTGTCAGATATCGATGAAGATGATGATGATGATGATGATGATGATGATGATGATGATGATGATGATGATGATGATGATGATGAAACTAGTCGAAGTCAAGATAGTAGTACTAACATTTTTAAACAAAAATTAGAAGATGATCTGAAGAAGTGGCAGAATGCTGTAAAATCAGAAGTCGAGAAGAAAGAAATAAATGAAAGCACGATACGTAAAAACGAAAAAGTTGATGTAGAACCAGAGATTAACGCCGAAGTAAATGTCCAAGACGATACTAAACTACAAATTGACGAAGAAAAGTGTATCCAAGAGGATGTGAAACAAGAAGTTGACGCGGAAATGTCTCTCTATAACGACGCGAAAAAAGGGGTTTTTGACAACGAGAATGTAAATATTGATGCGGAAAAGTTTGTCCAGTACGATTTAAAGTCAGAAATTAATGCGGAGTCAGAAATTGTTGCGGGAAAGTGTGTCGAAAACTACGAAAAAGCACATATTGCGGTGGACAACACTGTTCAGGGAGATAAGACACCACAAATGAATTCGGAAGAGGGTGCCCAGGTAGATGTGAAGTCAGAAGTTAATGAAGAAAAATGTCTCCAGGAAAATGTAAAGTCAAATATTGATGTGGACGATGTGAAGTTACAGATTGACGAGAAAAAGTGTGTCCAGATCGATATGAAACACGAAATTTGTGCGGAAATGTTGGTCCAAGACGCCATTGAATTGAATGAAATAATTGACGTTAAAGTAAAGAGCAGCCATCCAGATGAATCGATTATCGATGTAATACCTTGGGCAATGCCAAAAGGAAGAGGCGAAAAATCAATTTATCGTCCTTGCAATGATTCTGATATACATATTGGATCTTTCTTTAATATTGTGAAAAGTATGTGTATGTTATTGGATTTTCTCAACATATTTATTTCTAACATTGATTTATTTTTTTAAATTTATTTTTATTTTTAGGTTGTGATTATGAAAAAAAGATCACCGAACAAAACACCATCGAGTTTGAATTTAGTTCTGATACTAAACATAAACCAAAAATTGAGATTTTATCGTCCTGTGACGAGTAGTAGTAAAATATATACGTATTCAAACGTTTTGTGATGGTTAATTTATTTTCTAAAAAATACTAACAAGTAAGTCTCCAAAAACCGTATTGTAAAAAGGTTTTCTTTATCAATAGTAAGTCATGTACCGTAATCCCTTAAACCTTACTTTTTATTTTTACAAGTGGAATTTTTCTTTATAATTAAAAAAGTTTTAAATTGGTTTTTAAAAAAATTCAATGACTAGAACTAAAACTTATAACTTTGCAGTTTACATAAATTTGCAATATTTTTCAATTAAAACTAAAAAAATACTTCATGTTCCATCTTCGAATTTCTTCAACATGTTTCGACTTAACATAGAAGTAGTTGCACTTCTCATACTTCTACTTCGTTCAAATAGCGAAGGATCTGTGTATATTGGTTCGCTGGGATCCTCGAATCTGGGCCGTGCAAATCTGGAATCGGGAATATAGGAAACATTGGTCGTAGGACGGTTTAGCGAATTGTTGTTATCGGCTGCACGATTTTTCAGATAAAGCAATCTGTATCGTCTAAAACAGAGGTAAAAATACATCAATCATAAATAATTAACAACAAAAAATTATTTACCTAGTAAAGACAGCAGATGTAATAGCAACAGCAAATAGAAGAATAATGATGATGGTTATTGATGCAATGAGTCCATAATATTCTTCAGATGAGATGCAAACTTCGTCCATTTTTATGCCAACTATAAATCAAAATTATTATTATAATTTTTTTATTAAATTTTATTATTTATTATTACGCTCAACTTACAAGCATCACTGTACATTTCCATTCTTGAATTATAAACCTTAAACATCTCATGCACAGTTTCCGTAATCTCTGAATAAGAGCCATCGTCAGATGCATTTTTTACCTCGTTAGATGGCGTTTGAGGCCCTACAGTTAACCCAATCACGCTGTGATTTTTTGGGTATATTTCATTTGCGCGAATCGCAGGCGTCACTAATTGAATGTCTTCTCTCGCTTGAACTTTTGCTTTTTCATCCACAATTATCGTACTGTCAGTGTAATTATTTTGACGTTTTTTCCTTCCATGTGAAACTAAACCAAATCTGCCGTTGGTGCTGCACGTCACGGGTGGACACGGACCTCTACACGTGCGAACGGTGGCTTCGAATACCATGAAATTGGAATCGGGGATTTTGAAGGCAGCAAAATTTGCTTCAAGGCCATCGCCCTCTCTTGCACGATCCAAAGCAGGGAAAATGAAGAGATCAATTGGGCATCTAACGAAAATAATTCACTTTTTTTAACAGGTAATCGTTGAGTTTGTAAGTTTAGTGCAATAGCTAAATAGCATTTTTGTGGTTCCGGGCAATGCAGTGAAAACTCATCATGCGCAGGCGGTGCTTTTTGTGTGATTAAAATTTAAAGCGTGCGTTTCTGTGATTGTTTGTTCATGCATGTAAATTATATGGAATAACACAGTAAGTTCTGTCATTTTTAATTAGTCAATTAGATAAATAAATTATAAAATGATGCATCGTCATTATGCTTAAAGGTAATCAATATAATTTGGCTTAAATGAGATCTACGGTATATAATTTAATTTAGGAGAGATCAATTTCGTTATGAATTAAGATTTTTGAGAGCTTATTGTGCTTAGCTTTTAATTTTTTTAAGTTACCCATAGGCATCAATTAAAGGCACAGTCCGACCGGAGTATGGATCTTTGGCAACAACATTTGTGGCGAAAATGTCTCCAGCATATCCATCTGTTAAAATCATAACAAAAATGTAAATAAAAAAATTGTTGATTTTAAATTTAATTTAATTTATGCTTACATCCTTGTCTAGCGTCCAGTCTAAGAGTTAAAGGATCCCCAACTGCAATTTGTTGTACAGGTTGACCATAATACATAATTCGAAGAGCTACATTCGATGAAAGAACGTTTTGGGCTGGCAGATAATCAATTGGAATAGGCACATTTCTATAAAAACAAGTACGTAAGATTAGATTGCTTCCCATAAGAATAACATGGAATAACAATTTAAGACTTTACAGGAAAGCTTTAGGGGCAGCAAAATGTTAAATGTGATTTTTCATACCCTGAATTTACAATTCCTGATGAGACGATCGTTTCTCCAGCACCGTACAGCGTACATGTGACATTAAACATGCGATCACGTGATGTTTGAACAAAGTCATTGAATTGAACCACTACGATGTTTGTAAAGAAGTCCCCATACTAAAATATATGATTACAAATTATATTTGAGTCTAAATTTGTGAATTGATGAATTTTACCTCCAAAGTACCACAACGTGGTAAACCGTGCATGCGCGATATCCTCAGTACACTAATTGCACTTCCTCTTCCATCAAAGAAACAAGAATCAAAAAATCCCCACGTGTAAATTCTTCCATAAAATCCTTCGGGTGTTTTTAAGGTAAATTCGATTCCTTCTTCAGTACAAGTTTGACTAACTAAATATCAAATTTTGTTTTTGAAGATTAACATTTTTTTTTTTAAGTATAAAAATTGTAGTAATTAAAAAAACCACTGACTTCAAATTTGGAAAATTTTGCTTTCTTCTGAAAAAGGAATCGAATCCAAAATTAGATTTTGATCCATTGGAATAAAAAAGAGAATAGGAATTTGTTTGTCTTTTTAAATTTTCCCTTTATTTGAATTCCCAGATTACAACGAAAAAAAAATTCTACAAAAAATGTCGTACAGAAATTTATAAATAGGAGCATTATCTAAATAATTGCTGTAAACTTATATAAAAAGTTTAAATAATATATAATATTAATTATAATAAAATTTGAATTTTATATTGATGAGTAAATAAGATAAAGAAAAGAAAAAAATTCCAAAATGAAGTCAGTGTAAAAAAAAAAAATTAATCGTTGTTAATTTAACAATTTTAAATTAATCGGTTTATACATGTCACGAGTTAGCTCTTTGGTTTGACAATAAAAACAAAAATTATACGTAGTGGCATTAATCATCTAAACATTGAGCGCCTTGGACTTACATAATGTTTGAATATTTTTATCAATAGATTTTGTTTAACAATATCATAGAAATAGAGACTATTTAACCCAAAATGCGTCCAAGAACTTGATGAAACAATGCTGCGTTTATACTCTTTTATTTACTGTACACAGGCGCTATGATTAAAGTACGTTTCACATATAAAACATTAAAAAGTCATGCACCCTAAAACCAAAGATAGAAAAGCGTATAAAAGTTTAAAGTCTAAAATCCGATCATTTAAATTTAAATTTAAATCTACAAACCGGGACAGTTTTCTATCTTTATTTTCAGAGTGCAGTTTACGTTACCATTATACTAAATTCGTTGAAAAAGAGCTAACTCTCGCCTAATAGAACATGACAAATTCGTTGTTAATATTTAATAGAAATTTTAACCCAAATCTATTTTTTTCCATAAGAGTAAAATATGCTCTTACCATCCAATGGTCCAGGATATTGTGGATATCCTCCAGGTGGATACGGGGGAGGAGGAATTTGGCCAGGATACGGTGGGAGTATGGGTGGCGGTGGCGGTGGGGGTCCTGGTGGAGGTGGAGGCGGCGGTGGTGGATACCCTCCATACGGACTTGGCAATGGATGCATTGGTTTCATTGGCAAGTAGGGATTTGCCATCTGACCGGGCATATTAGGCATGTTAGTAGGAGCACCTTTACGCTCGTAGTAATCGAACTGTGTGGCTTGATCGAAATGTGATGGATTATTCAAATCAAGTGTTGTTGTGTCTTGATCGCTCAGTTCGCAGTTATCCTGGAACACATTCCTGGAAAAATCAAGCAATCCATGAAACGTAAATTTAAAAATTCTATTGATTTGTCAACCCACCTGTAATTAAACGATCTGCAGAAGAAGTCGGCCGACTTGAGACATTCCTTCTTGCAATCATCCAAAGTTGACTCGCTTAAAGTCCTCCGCACGTAATAAAATCGTATTCTGGTCTTTGCCGAAGCCAACTTGAATTGCTCTATTCCGCCGCCACCACTGCCACCGGGCATCATCGGTGGGCCAGGGTACCCCGGAATGCCTGGATAACCCTGAGGTGCAGGAGGGAATCCCGGATATCCGGGAGCATAGCCAATACGATTAGGAGGAAATATAGGAGGGGGGTAAGTCTGACCTGGGTATACGTAAGGTGGTTTTGGACTATATCCTCCGTATGGATTATAACCAGGACCGTAATAACTGGGTCCACCACTGGATTTGTACGTGCTGTACGGGTTGTATGGGTTTGGTAAAGTGGTAAGACCATACCCCCCATCAGTAGGAGGATAACTTGGATAACCAGGTGGGTAACTTGGATATCCGGTGATCGGATAGCTCGGATAACCGCCGTATCCTGACGGAGGAAAGGCAGGTGGACCGGGATACGTTTGTGGACCTGGATACGTTTGTGGACCTGGATACGTTTGTGGACCTGGATACATTTGTGGACCTGGATACGTTTGTGAACCTGGATACGTTGGTGGACCTGGATATGTGTGTGGACCTGAATACGTTGGTGAACCTGCGACCGGGTATCGTGGGAATCCTGGATTAGCTGGACCGTAGCCAGGAGTGACCCACGGTTTGTTACCAGTGATTCCATAACTGGTGTCCAATGGCACATTATTACTGCCACTTGGGGAGTTACCGAAAGTGAGTCCAGAGGGGTCTGTGAGAGAGAAGGACATGAGAGGCGGAGGCCAACTGATGCTGCGGCCTTTCGTACCGATTTCGAAATGATCGAACTGTGAGTCGGAGACCAGGGAGGCACCAGTGTATCTACTTGCAGTGCTTAATCGACAGACTCCAGTGGCTAGACTATAGTCACACGAGCGGCATGCAGGTCCCTTGCGTAGACATCGCACGATGCAATCATCTTTGGATAAAGCGGGTTCGTCTTCGGCTTGACTGCTCAGGATTCGGTGGCCGCGTTTGCACTCCAACGGAGTCAGGCCTCGGACCATACCAGGGCCTAAAATGAGGCCAATTTTAGTTGAATAATTGCAGTGTAGTTTAAAAAAGTATTTCCCTCCCGAGTCTCCGATAAGTAATTTATCAGAAGTGGATCACTACAGGCTTTGAAACCAAGGGAAAATAAGTTTTTTATCTTTATAGTCATGTAATGCAAAATTTAGAAAAACAACAATGAATAGTGATTCTACTTAATGTTACAAAGCTGTTCGGCTCGTAATACACTTCTGATTTACAAGAAATTTTAATCTTTTTTAGTAAATAAGGAAAACAGTAATTAACTTACCAACTGGAATGCTCAAACACACGACTTCATAATACTCCATGTCTATTGGTCCACCTCCAGGCATTCCTGACATTCCTATATGAGTACCTGGGCCTCCAGGAATATTTGGGAGGAAGAACTCTGGTTCTGAAATGGAGTCCTCATCACTAGGAATACACAAGCGACGCCTGCTGTTGTATAAGATGCTGCGACAAAATATCTTTGGATGGTCTAAGCATCTTCTCTGGCAATCTTCCAAAGATGATACGCTTAATTCTTCATATCCGAATGGCCAATCAACCGTCACTTCAACCATTTTGACAAACATTGGTGTTCCTCCTTCGCATCTTTGTTTACCTAAAAATGGAATGCAATTATACATCATAATTTTTACCTTTTATAAAATAAGTTTTACTGTCAAGACAAGTGTTTTCCATGTATTCTCCATTTGGATCTCTTGAAAAACTATTCGCTTGCGTTCTTCTGGTGTGTCGGGAAAGAACACATTTCCCACTGGTTTTGTCTAATGATACGGAGCGACACATAAAACTGTATTCATTCAAACACCTGAAGTAAAGTAAAAGAAAAGAATAAGATGAAATAAACCAAAAATTTCTACTGATTCATATTTTGCATTGTACTAATTACGTACAAATCAAACGGTAAATACTAATAAGGATAATAAAAATTCACACGGAAGTTTTTTTTTACAGATAAATATTCTTTTACAGGTCAAAAGGATGTACCGTAGCGCAGTTCCTTTTCAAGGATCCTTTTCAAACCTTTTATTTCAAAATGACTTCTAAATTTGCTTTTATAATTAATGCAAACTGTGAGCAGGTTCAGATTTAGACATTTTATGACAAAAATAAACCTTAGAATAAACCACACAAACTTACATATCTTGACAAACGGTTTTGTTTTCATTTAATACTACTCCATCCCGCGCGTCTAATCTGTATCCTTGTAACCTCTCAAAGGCGTATGTTCTTTGGCCACATTGCGTGCTAACTCTACTAGCTAAAGATAAAATAGAAATAAGTAGTTAGAAAATTGCCATTTAAATCTTATTTTTTGTGTTTTTTAATTACAGGAAATGCAAACTTCATTGAATAGAATTCTGTTTTTGGCAACTGACAAAATTCCTGGACCTTCGGGCTGTCCAGCTTCGTGATTGAGTTGACAGGCAGATTCATCGTATTCGCTCACGCCCGCAAAGGGTGGCATTGGAGGTGGCATCGCGCCAGGCGGAAATGGTGGCCGGAGCGATTGGCCAGGTGATGGGATTCCGGAAGGGGCTCGCGTGCCGAGACGACGTCCGGGTGTAAATCCGAACGATTTACAAATCCGTCTTACATTTTGAGACGAAATATCTTGTAAACATAGCTGTTTGCACCTTTCAAGTACTTGCATTGGAGGCGCTCTTTCTCTTATCTTAAATAGAAAGTACCGTACAAGAATGGTTAAATTGGTTTAAATTCATGAAAATAAATTAAAATTAAATTAAAATTAAAAATAAATTAAAATCTTAATTTTAGATTTTTAAAATATTTTATTGTCTGCATTAAAATAAGTTTGTTGATAAAACAACATTACCGTATCATCTACAAATCCCGTTAATTCAGTATTGGAGACTTTTTCGTACATTAATCGTCCCATTCCTCGATTGCATGTTGTTTGTGCTAAAAATAAAATAAAGGGAGATATTTTGTTTAGATAAAAAAAAGAAAGAAGAGTTTTTTTGAATTTTTTGTTCTATTATATTCTTTTATTTATTTATTTTAGCCGAGTGTGTTTCCCGGATAGGGTGGGTTTCCCGCAGTTTATATGTGAGGGATACTTTTTTGACCTACAGTTCACTGACACCGGATAACCCTTTACTTTATTTAGTTTCCGACCAGGGTGTCATCAAATTGTAATTAGTTAAGCTTATATGAACTTACATAATATATTAATAAACAAAAATATTACCATATTACCATATTCTTTTTAAAAATTCAAATTTACACGAAAGTGAAAATCGATGGTGTGCGGGAGAAAACAATTTGAATTTGGGAGCAGGGCATGCGAGATGCGGAATTAATTCATGTGGGTACCAGGAATAGATATTAAGGGCACAGCGGCATTGCTGTATACGTATTTTATATTACATAGAAATATAAAAGTTTATAAGAAAAGTAAAAATAGTACGGGGAAAATAAAATGTTTGACCGCCACAATTCTTGTGAAGTTCTTGTGAATTTTTCAATTTTTAATTTCGGGAACGAAAATTAAAACCCAAAATATTGTTTTTTAAATGTGAGTTTGAGTGTTTGATTACTAAGTTGATATTCTAACAAAATTAAAATGATATGAAACGCTTATTAAACGCTACAAGCATCTTTTAAACTTAATATTAAAATAATAATAAATAAAGGTGTAGTCTTACCATCAGACATCATCCGTAAAACGGTTAGAAAAGAAATAACGGCTACCATTTTGAACATCTTGCTACTCAGCACCTGCAGAAAAAAAGGTTCTCTCTCATTGTTTGCATACAGAGATCCACCATCACTCTGAGGGCTCTGCGGGGATTATGAAGATACAGGTGGGATAATTATTCATCATTCTTGGAACCTCCCCTGCGCTATTGGATCCCATCAGTGGTATGCGCGCTCGTGCGGCACGGGATGTCCGCAACAATCACCAGTGCAATGTACGTCTGACTCATTTTCGTCAATTTTGAGCTGAATTTGAACGTTTTAACACCAGAAACAAAGTGAAGAGTTTATTTACACTTGCACTTTTTACGCACTCTGAAAACCGCTTGTACATTAGGTGAAACAAAAGAAAATACATTACAAACTCAGCGGAAATGAGTTTTACACGCATTTCGTTTTAGTTCTTAGTTGATATAAGGTTTTTTGGGGCTGCTTACACTGTATACTTATATGCTATTTCTCAGCATGTGTGTGTATATCAGTTCGCAAACTGTCGAGAAAAAACTCTTAACTTTTTAAAAGTTTAAAGAATATTTGATAAAAATGCAGTTGAATCAATTATTGCAGTTAAAGGTTTAAACACGAGGGAAATTTGCATGACAGAGGAAGTTTATAGCACATTTAACATGGTTCTTGCGCGGTATTGTTTCAATGAATGGTTGCATTAATAAACGGAAGTTCGTCTTCCTAGTCACACTCGAAAAGTGAGAACAGGATAAAAACTAAAAAATCGAATAATTTTCACGCTCTTTGATTATTTTTCACGCATTTATAATTTATCTGTTGTAATTTGATTAAAAAAAATACCTTATAATGATTTTAGCGCATAAAATTTCCCAAGACATTTTCTAACATTCCGAAAAACTCGCGACTTTACATCGCCCACCCACAACAATTCATAAAAACTGAAAATATGAGACCTAATAATTCAAAATTACTTAATTACATTAAATTTAGCTATGCGTGTTCTAAAGTACCGATATATAAATACAAAACTAAGTTATTACCTGTTTATGAGCTCCCACTTAGCTACTTGCCGGTTGCACGTGAAAACTGGACTCAAGTCCCGAGGTGTGAATTGCCTTTTGTGACCAGACAGGGCCAACGACTCCCACGCTACGTCCGCAACAATGGTCACTTGGACAAATTCATTTTATTGCCGGCAAAAAAGTGCAGGATGAAGGACAAAAGTGGATGACCAAAGCATCCGCCCCCGCTCTGTGTTACTGACCATTGCAAAAGCCAATCGCAACCTGTGGGTCCACGACCCGCATGAGTCAATTTCCTTCAAATTATACAGGTATTAACATGAAAAAAGATTTTAAAAACAAGACTTTTGTCAAATAAACAATTTATTAGCTATAAATAAATTTCATAAAATAATTTGTACAGTTTATAGTTAAAATGAGCTTATTTTTTGGCTTTAAGCGTTTATGTATATAAAAAGTGACTATTTTTCACAGATAGATAGAAAAATAAAATTAAAATTTTATATCTAACATAAAAAAAATAAAAAATTAATTTCTACAGATCTTTGTAGTTTATGTTCTATTAAGAAAATTCTAATTAACAAGTGTTAAGATGGATAAAATTGGTAAAGGCATCAGAAAAACACCTATTGTAACGATAAAAATGTGCTAATAAAAATATTAAAGTAGGTAACACTCTTCAATTCAACTTCATAACAAATTTAAGATGAATATAACAATTTGCTTTTAGGTTTTTAAAACGTGTTTTTTTGGCAGTTATGATCATAATACTTCAAACATTTTGCATTGCTGATTATATGGTCTTAAAGCCGTCATACTTTTAAAAAGATTAATTTAACAAATTTAATCGATGGCAACATGAACAAATATTGAAGCTGGAACCAACGAGTTGTCGTGCTTATCCACAATATGAATGTGGCGATATCCAAGTTGAATATGCTCAAACGCAATCGTGTATTCACCCAACTTTTCATCCTTTCCTATAGAATTATGATCACGAATAACAAAGCGAACAAATGCAAGCTCGGGAAACTTTAGTTCAAATTTGAAGGTTTCATTCCAAACGGGATTGAACCCTGTACAAATAAAAGTAAATAGTTGTTATGAAAAAAATACAAATTAAACAATTGCGTGATGAAGCTCCGCCTCCCAGCTAAAGCGGTTTTACGGTTCTGAAATTGGATGCCATTGACATGCAGTGAAGCTCATGCAATAATAAAAATGGCGTCCCAATCTCTTTTTTTTACGGTTCTAAAGTAAAATGTAGTTTAAAAGTTTGTACCATTATTATTCACATATTCCGTCTGAACGATTTTATTATCTTCTGGGTGTCCTTTAATTTTGATCACAACGTAGGGATCAATAATCTCACCGGATGTGGCCTGGAAGGGTTTTGGTATATACTGACCACTTATAACCTGTAAAAATTCAATTTATAATAAAATTTTTCTTTTATATAATTAGATAAAAAACACAAAAAATTACTCGAATAGTAATAGCTTTTCGATAACGTCGTTCCGTCAGGGGATTAATCACGGTAAAATCTCCTAAACAGGTAAAATAATATTAAAGTTAAAAGTTGAATCAACTTAATTAATCCATGATTCACCCTCACCCGTATTTAAATATTTTGGTTTCAAAACGTATCCACACGCTCCATTTCCACGAAATCGTGCACGATTGTAAGTCATGGATTTCCCACCAGTTTGGTAATTTAGTGCAACTAAAATATTTTTTTTAAAAAAGTTTATAGGCGGATTTAAGTATCTAAGTATTTAATTTACCAATTTGGCATCCAGCATTCCACATGGGAACAGGATCGTAATTACTTGAACCTTGGCGATGTCCTGCCGGGTAAATACGCACCAATTGTTTTTGGTTACATTTAATGAATGCAGATGGCTCTGCTTCCGCCATTGACAATGCTTTCGACTCGGACAGCGATGAGATTTCGTAACATTTACCTGAGAAATATATACTTCAGATTGTAATTTAATATTTATTCAAATATTTTTTACCATGATGTATACTGTGGTTGAAATTCTTGAAGTGTACGGCTTGGCATAAATTAACTAAATTTGAGAGTTCCGGTGCCAATTTTAACCTCTTCGAATCGGTTTCCTTATCTTTCTCCGGATCATCCGAGTCCGACACACTTCCCTCATCGTGATGTTTTTTGTGGCCAGGTAATTTTTTACCCTAAATCGAAATGAATTTTTGATTTAATGAAATTAAAATATTCAGAATTTACTTTAATCAAAATTTTCTTTTTCAGATCGTACGGCGATGGAAGATTTACTAAATCATCGGGGACTGGTTTCTTATACAACATATCTGCAACATTATCAAGAGTTATTACTTTGAACAATCGCACGACAAGTACGGTAAGTAAAAAAAATATATATTTACCGCCTAAAATATTAGTTAAATATTTAGCCAGAACCTTTTGTTGATCCACACTAAGGTGATTTTCTAATGATAATATAACCGGATACCTTAAAATTAGAAAAATTAGAAAAATAGGTGACGTATAATTCGAGTTATTTTGTAATTTTTTCTTACTCGGAAGATTCAAACGCATATGGCTTAATGCCATCTTTCAAAACGTCTTTAAGTAAAATTTTAGAGGTTAAAGTGTACCCGTGGTAAATAATTGGCTCATTATCAGGCCCATCCCAAAGATCCACTAGAATAAAAATAAAATATTCAGTAGAACTTTATGTAACCAATCAATAAGAGTTATTTATGACTATTTCAGTAACTTACACTCAACACATCGACACCCCATCTTAAGAGCGCGTATATAACCTTCAACACTGCTTTCTCCTTTCAATTGGTCGGCCATTAAGTAACTAAACAAGACATATTTTGTTTACATACAAATAAATGCTCATTATAGTTTAATTTACGTGTTGTGGGACGAAGCGATGTAATAGTAACTTATCGGAAATGTCATTTCTTGGTAAATGCTGTAGTATGAGCGATTAAAGATTTCCATCGGAGGGGATAGGAGCATTTTTCTGAATCCATCAGTACTCAAAAACCCTTCGGCTCGATTTTGGTCTTCAAACTGGTCAATTATGTCGGACACTTCTTCAATTGTAATTTGTTCCATGTGTTGTTCCGTTTTGAGGAAATTCAAAAGTTGTGTTGGGGTCATCATTGGAGCACCACCAGTATACCTAATTAAAATTCAAGGTATCAAAAACGACATTATTGAATTTATAAATAAAAAAATTAATTTATTATATTATATTTATTATTATATATTTATATTATATTGTTATTATTATATTATCATATTATTATATTATTATATTTATTATATTTTTAACTGGAGTCAAAAAGAGACTTAGAATGAGTAATGCGGACTATACATGCAAGTATACGATCGAACTGGTGCTAATGGATGTGCATAAAACGTATTATTACGGTCAGGTCAGTGCAAGTAAACAGGTTATAATTCCTGGAATTTTTCATTGCATGCACTAACTTCGAAAATACACTTTTTTTCTATATGTATTGACATTGATATAGTGAAGAGCAATAAATTTGCTCACGAGAAATGCTAAATATGTTTTTTGACGATTATTAGCATCCAGCTCGGTTCGTATCCGCAGTATTGTGCAACGTCGTATAAAATGTAAAATAATGTAAATTTTTACCTATTGAATAGCTCTTCTAACATGGGTCTTTTTCTGAGCAATTTATGAAAAACAACTAATTCATCTTCGTCTATCACGTCTTCTCCATTTCGTTTGTTCTTCACTATGTTAGCTTCCTGTTTAGTATTTAAAATCGTGCAATTTGTTCAAATTATTTGTAATGTCATTTAATGTCGTTTGAAACTTACATTAAAAATTCTTCGAGCATGAAACACGTCCATTTCTATATTAAGCTGATTCAGCAGACGTAAACATTCATCAAAATCTAAAGCTCCAGATTTGTCAACATCCGCTTTTCTAAAATGATCTTTTAGCCATTTATATCTAAATAGTTATGGATTTCATTATTTAAATAAAATAATATTTGTTTTTAACTCCTGTAGTGAAAGATTGCCATGCGCAGTAACCTAAACCCCCCTCCTCTTAATTTGATGTGCTTTTCTGCAATTCTTTACGTCCTAATTAAATCAATTAAGATTAGGGAAGGATATTGTTGTAGCAGTTGATCTCTTCTGGCATTCCTCTGAACTGCAACCCAGTGGCACAAGCCACGAACCCAAGTATTACATAAGAATTCATCGGGACAAGCTAAATCTAAAGATTTATGGTCCTTGCCGTAGATGATAGAAAAACAACATTCTTCTTTAGCCAGTGGTTCTCTAACTGGTCGTTTCCGCTGTGATTTTTCAATTTTTCTCGATATTTTTTTGAATGTGTCCGTTCTCCATCCCTTTCGAATGTCGTGGATGTCACGGATGTCGATTACTTCCATGGTTTCGATGCATGGGAATTTTCTAGATCCTTCGTATGTTATATGCTGATTATCCGGTTCGAATAAATAACGCCTTGGGTACCAACTGTTGACGCCTTTCACTTTCCATAAGTTGGAACCTGTTGTTAAGACATTTTTGGCTTCTTCCACGAGCCGTATGTCCATTGCTAGAATTAGTAAAATTAAAAAATGTTTATAAACACTGAGTTTAGTTTTGTGGTAGAGTAGTTTGATGAAATAAATTTCTTCCTACATCATAGAATACTGTAAGTACATCTCGTTAGAAGTCTGAATTTAAAATAACACTTGTACTTCTCACTTTGAATGTCAATCGAGCAAAACCAATCACTTATATATGGCCTTGGTAAATGCAAAGTTTAATCTTTTTTTTTCATTTATCATAGTGAGAAATACAACAGTTAATGTAATAATTCGTGATATAAAAGGGGTAAGATATATTTCTTGTTTGTTCTCACAAGTCAGCTAAATTTGGAACATCTCAATCAATGTTAAGCTCGTTTTCATGAATTCGGAATTGACTTTATTAAGATGCCAAAAAATTTAAAGTAGGTTAAACATGATTTTATGTGATATTTTATGTGTTTGTGGATAAATAAGATAAGTTTAAAGGTTGATTGTGTTTTTTTTGCTATACAGTTTTATCCACATTATGAAGAGAAATTTTGGGTTTTTTTCCCCTATTGACACAAATAAATTTTCAGCATGGTTCTAGTGTTACAAACTACAACTATTTTTATGTAATAAGTATTATTTTTCACTTAAAAATAAAACTTTCAGTCAGAACATATTATATTATTTCACTTTACTTGTTTATTTGCTTTGTCGCTTTTTAAGGCAAATAATGACGACATTTAGATAAATAGTCAAATAGGCATTAAATGCGCCTATTTAAACCTTACCTATAGAATTTTTCAAAATCTCTTATTCAATCTTGGTACTTTGTCATGGCTTGCAGTTACTTAATGGATTATTTGATATGATTTGCACTTACCAATCTGTACAATAGTACAGAAAGTCTTTAAACGAGATTGGAGTTTCTTTTTTCTGCTCGACCTTTTCCACCATGATATTTCTTCGGAATTAGCCGAGGAAACAATCGAATTTACTTGTTTAGCCATTTGTAACACAAAAATACTTTTCCACATATCTTATCAAATAATAATATAACTTTTTTTTAAAAAAAATCTGAACTGTACACAATGATAACAGTGGGGTGACTGGCATGCGTTCAAAAATATAATTATATAAAAAATAAATTTCCTCTTTAAAATTTACCATTTTGTATTTATTTTTTAATGCGTCAGTTGAAATACAACAAAATGACCTTTTCTTGTGTGTTTTGTCTGTTAGCTTTTATCTATAATTAAACCTATAATATTCTGCAAGTGTCTTTTGTACTACATGTAAATGTATAGAAGTAGTGTAATGTATACATGTACAAACTTTGCAGTAAGAAATAATACTAATAAGAATAAAAATAATCGCGCCTTATCTTAATAATGGCTAAATTAACACCATGCAAATAAATGAAATAGGATAAGAGCAATCAAAGCAGCCAATTACAATTACTGCAGGAAAGCGTGTCAATGTAGCACCGGACAGCTGTGATTACATTAGAACTTACTCGAATGATCATGAAATAGTGGCGTGTGGGGTTGAAAACTTTCAACCCATTTCGACACGGCTTTTTTCTTTCGTAATCTCAATTTTTTCGGCATTTTCCCCCTTTTTCAAATGTGAAACAAATGAATTTTTCTTGAACGCTGCAAAGATGGCGTGCCGTTCTGCGCGAGAATTGGATCGAACTGATCGCGTTGCTATGGAAAGAAAATCCTTAGCAACCAACTTACGACCACTCGTTGTAAAGAACAAATGTTATTGCTGTAAACTGATTATTCGAGTACTAATTTGAGTAAATTAGGTAGGCATTTTTAAAATTGTGTTTAAATTTTTTTTTTTTTTTTTTTTTTTTTTACATTATTTTCGAAGTTTTGAATTTTATAGAGGTAATAACAAGTGGTTTTACGACTGCATTGAAAGTTTGAAAAAAATGTTATTGTTTGTAAGTTGAAATCCTAAACCGCAGCTTCATCAATATTAAATATTCTGCAATTTTTATTACTTCCCTAAGGCTAAACTGTAGTTTTTTTATTCACACTGGACAAAACTCCATCTTTTATCATGTAAATGGCACACCCACGTTACTATGTACTGTTTAATCTTCGGTTCTCGGTATATTCTTACCCCGAACTCTTCTTTTTCTTTCACGTGACACTGTTTCCTTGGTAACCGATGGTTGAGCGCGGAATTTGATAACGTGGCGCAGCAACTAGCGCCACAGTGAGGAAATTGATCACAATCGTGAGTCAAGGACAAGAGCAGTCATTGCTTACATAATATTGATGACAAGGGGCCAGCAAATGTAAATAAGTAACAGTCAACATCCCAGGAAACGTTTTTGTAATGTAATTAGCCTTGAATCGTTTTTATTTTATTGACAATTTAATGGATGGTTTATTTCAACAAAATACTTTGTTGAAAACTTGAAAAATATCCAATTCACATCCTGGATAATTCTTGTGTAATATGTGGTACTATGACACGTAAGCTTTACAGCTTAGAATGTTATTTTCATGCAGTTTATGACAAATTAGCATGACAAAAAAATTATTGAATAGTTAAGTTGAATGAAATGAACAATACCTTTATATTCATTTTGTATTTTCTCTCTTATCACTTTCCAAACATCGACTATTTTCACACGGACTTTAATTGGAGGCTCCATCCCAATGATCCGCCTGTTGAGTTGTCACAAAGACATCTGTCACTTTATTAAATCAGCTTGGTTTTTTTATTGAAAGTCAATTGAAAAATAACCGCCCTCTTTACATAACAATTTCAAATTAAATTATACACTTAATTTATTGTCACATACTAAATACAAAACAAAAAGTGAAATATAGCATATACTACAATTACTATTCTAATAATATCTAAGAGGGTGAATGTGTTGATGTTCGACTTATCATAAGTTTAGTAGTACAGTTTTCCGACATATTCGCTTCTTCTCTTCGAGTGTAAGTCTGAAGTCCTGATGTTGTTCCCAGCCTTTTTGTCTTTTTGGTGGCGCATAATGAGCTCCACAAATCCTAAGCAAAATGAAGTTAAAATAAATTAGATCCTGGTGCAAAGTAGCACGTAAAAAATGAACTTTTCTATCTGAAAGATTAATTTTTTTAGGAGTGTGTCAAAGATTACATTCAGGATTATATTGCACATTTTTTGTGTATTTGATCATAGGAGGTCATTTTGACCTAAAGAACTTGAGGTCATTATTGTAATTAACATTTCAGAAAATAGCCTTGAAAAATAGTTCTAATAATTCTGCATCTGCCAATCTGTCATCTGTCAATCTGTCAAAAACCAAAAAATTTTCAATGTGAAAATTTTAGTGACGGATTTACTCCAGCTCCACGATTAAAGACCTAATCTGTGACTATATTTAACCCATTTAACAAAATTACACGATCAATGACATGATAAGTACTGTCAACATAATGTATCTGTTCAGGGGCCGGATTAACTACTGTAAATCATGAAAAAGTTATGGTAAAGGGGCACAGGATGTTGACTAATTGGATGAAGAGTTCGTACGAATATTAAATTGTTTTGATACCGTAGTGATTTCACTTTAGCTGATCTCTTTGACTTACATGCGCATTGCGGTCTCGCACAACCATAAATAGGAAGATGAGTAATCCTTGTACTGAATTACACACACAGAAAATATACTGAAACGTGACTCGAACTTTTTCTACTGCTAAAAACCCAAACACCCAAGTTAAGCCTAGAAGAACAAAGATGCAAATAGCAGCATAAAGTTGTGTTTTCATTAGTTGTTGTTTTGATTGGTTGCTTCGGAGGTTAGATGTGCGGCCGCAAGTAATTCCTCGAAGAACTAATATGAAGACGACTGCATTGATGATCATGATAATACCAACTGGCAAGAGAAAGGAGACATACAATGCATCCTGTTTCATCCAACAACTGTAAAAACATTAAAAAACAAATTAAAATTGAATCAAAATTTTGTCTTTGAATAGTCATTTACTAATGATGGCCTTCTCTGTATTGATTTATGTCAATTCCAATAACAGTCACCACTATAATAAGAGGTAAACCTGGAATAAATAAGATCATTAATTTATTGAAATAATATAAGGATTATAAGTCAAAAACACTTACCCCAGGCAAACACCATAGCTTTGAGTAGAAATCTTGGGATGTATGTGGCTAAAACTCTTACAAATAGCAAATATTGTTGGATTGCTTCGACTAACATCCAACAAAATGAGGACAGGATGAAGTAATGCAGTAAAATGGCTACTGTTAGGCATATAGTTGGGGAATGAGTTTGCTCAATGCCCGCCAAGAAAACAATAAGCAGTAATAATAATGCTAAGGCAAGGTTGCAAATGATTTTGTTGCCATCTTTTTTTCTCCATTTACTAGAATTACAAAAATTAGTGTTACAATATGGATTAACAGAAATGCATGAAGGAATGTTATTTATGTACCTGAATAAAAGAAATGTTAAAATGGTTAAAGATAAGCCAAGTATGGAGAATGCACAACCGAAGTATGTAATAGCATCTAGAATATGTCGATGCGTTCCACTTACACGATCCGCTTGTTCATAAATATCCTAAACAGAAATTACTATGAAATACATGAGAAATTATTAGGAAAAGATTATGATTACCATCAAAACAGCAAAATTTGTTAAATGAGTGCATTCGCAGATAATTCTGTTTTTCTCAATGGAACGTAATCGGCAACCTGCCGTTGACCAGTCACCTTTTCCGATGTTTAACCGTGAATCCCAATACGTACAAGAAACAGATTCCATAGACATCTCCTGTAAAATAATCAAATTTAATAAACAAAGATTATGTAAAGTAAATCTTTAATTGAATAAATAACCTGTAAAGGCTTAAAAACCAATTGTATGGGAGGTTCTTGATTTTTAACTGATTGATCCGGTAATCTAGCTGCAATAACTTTGCTGTTCACAGTTGCATTGTCGGTTGTAAAGAGTTTGCTGTTGTGGTATATGACAAAATAAATTTTCAAGCCATTGTTTCTACTTTTTCTTTTTCGATCTTCAACTAATGATCGTGGCATCAGCAATGCAGCATCGGTGTGGGAATAATCCAATTGATCAGCTGATGTTAGTGTCATTTGCTGTTTATTGTAGGAAGAAACGCCAACTACTAGGTCACCGTCATCAGGAGCAAGTATTTGAGCTTTTATGTAAATGTTCGGCAATGAAAACTCAAGTGGATGTCCTTGTTCGAGGGGAACTGAGTCGATCATTTTTTCCAGGCTCTGAGTTATTCTTTATTTTTGTAAACATATAATTGAAGTTAATTAAGGAAAATGAATAATTCAGTGGAATCTCATCACAACTCTTAAGGTGACCCTATTTTTCAGAAAGTTTCTCGACTAAATTTTGATTTATTTAGACACAGTTTTCTTGTTTTGTTGCGACGAGATGTCACTATTATTTACTACTTTTTTGTTACCTGTTAGATGATCTTGAAATCTTGTGGGATGACAAAATTTTTTTACTATCTACATTCATGACTCGGTTGACAGTATCGACGACATTTTTAAGTGTCTAATTATTTAGTAAAAAGCAAAAAGAATTAGATTTGTCAAAATAAATGAATTGAGGCCAATAGTTTAGTACATACCTCATTGGCAACATTTTCAGTATCAGAAATTTTTTGCATCGTCTTAGCAATATATGCTATGTCCACTGGTCTGTAATTTTTAGTTTTTTTGGAATCAGTAAGTTGATCAAGTTCTATACTTGCTTCTAAGACATTATCTTTTCTCACTTCGCTCTATTAGAAGATAAATAATAAAAATGGGTATTTAAAGCCAATTAATTTATGAGATCTTCTCTGTGTTGAAGCTAATGGAGTAGAATTTATGGCTGCAATACCTACTTCAGATAATTCGTATAATTTTCCTGTGAATTCATTGGGCTTGCCGGTGCATGAACCTCTTACACGACCCCAATAAGCTCCTTGGCGAAAATCTCCGAGACAATCACGAGAAACAGCATTACCATTGTCTACACAGTAAAAATTTTACTTTGAAATTATAATTTTACGAGGGTATGGTAATTACCTGTAAAACATTGTTCTTTCGGAAGTGATGCTTGATTGCGTCTTGTCTGTGGCCAAGTTAGTGTGTTTTCATTGTCTGTTGTAGTTTCTTGTAAACACCATTCTGTAATTGTATCATCAGTCAGCAAATTAACTTATCTCAGATTGTAATAGTTATTGACAACCTGTGCTACGGACAGTCGGTTCAAGGTTGAGTTTGTCTGCTTCTAAATGAGCTTCAAATTGCGATTTGACGTCGGTGACCACTTCTTCTAGGGTTCGCGCAGTGTCTTCTTGAACCCAAATAACAATCTGCCCACTTTAAAATGTTATTGAAAAAAATTATTCTGCAACTAACAATGAAACATTTTCATTTTTTAACAATTGATTTGATACTTACTCAGCTAACAGTGTCGCTTCTCTTTTTACAATGTTTGATTCAGCTTGGTTAAAGTAATTGTTAAATCTGCTGAATTCAGATACATCACGAATATGTGAATTGGTGGTGTTGAGTAATATCACACAATTCTTGACACCTGTGAAGACATATTGCAATTTACTCAGATCAGGGTTATACACTAATACCTTACCTTGTACAATTAAAGTAATTTTATTCGATGAAACTGTCGATTGTGCATTGTTATCCCATGCTTCGCACCAGTAATCTCCCTATTACATTTGTACAAAAGGAAAATCAATTGAAAAAACATGTAAAATATGTATGTGGATGAGAGCTACAAGTTGGAGATTATTTTTCAAACCTGTCTAGCTTCAACTAATTCAACTCTAGCTGCAGCGAGATAATCTTCTAGATTTGGATCCATTCTCTCTAGTTCAGGATAAGGATCACCATTATGGTACCAAACGGTACGCGAATTCGGTCTGACATTTATACCATGACAAATCAACTCGATGCTAACAAAACAAACATCATTTTAGTATAATTAAGAGCAATTAAAAGCAAGCAAATTTTAATACAACATACATTGGGTATTTATCTTTTGTAGTTGGAGTGTGTGTCAGCACTAGTTCGGCTTTTCCTGCGAACAAAACAATTATCAAAATGTTTTATTAAAAAATCAACTCAACAGTCTCAACTTACGAGGCGATCTTGATCCTTTCGGCTTTTGACACACAACAAATGGAATGTCTACGAATTTATCAGTTTGCCGAATGTGTCCTTGATAGTGTTAAGAGAAATTCGGTTATTTGATCCGAATTGATCCTTTTATAGCTTACTTTTTCGATTTGGAAGTCTATTGTGTTTTCTAACTGTTGCTGTTATTAAAATATAAAGCAATGGATTTGTGGTATCAGTTACTGTAGCACCTTTTTGACTACAGTAAGCTGATTTCATGTTGTCCGGCAGTATTAGTGAAGTGTTGATGGAAAAACAAGTATTTCTTAGAGCAGGGATTTCTGACCCCAACCAACCTCCTCGTGGACACCACGGTACTCTCCACAATGTATCTTGTATTCGGGATAAGCAAAAGAACGGTTGTTTTTCTGTACATACAGCACCTAGCCAGATGGGGTTGGTGGATCGGTTTAATATGACACATTCTGTCCAGTTTTGACCAGTGAAATTTCTAATCAAATTAAGGTATTTGTAAGATAATATTGAAAGCAATATTAAAAAGAAATATTTTACTGTGGTGGTCCTGGGTATAATTTTCGTCCATTTAATCTTGCAACAGACCATGAAGACTCTGTCCAAAGAGAGAATTTCGATTAACTAATTATGGTGAGGCCTTGAGGTTGAGGTTGAGAAGCAAAACTATTTTTTAGAAAAATCTACGGTACTTCTGATAATTAAACGGGGAAGTAAATTTAAACTGGGAATCCCAAAAACTTTCCATTCCGGTTACGAATGGGAGTGGTAATTTATCTTTTTACTTTTTTCTTGGGATTTCCAGTGGCGCAGACTGATTAAAGTATTTGAGATTCTGATAATTTTGTTTTTGTAAAATTTTTAATTTGAATTTATACCTGGGATTTGATCAATAGCAAATATGTCATAAGCATTGTGTGGTAAATGACTGCCTTTTCTAATACACTCATCTCTAGCATCTTTCCAAATACTGTCGGTAGATCCATTGACAGCGCAGAAGTCATCATTTACCATTTTGTGCCCTTCTGGACAAAACTGATCTATTGTAATTTAGAAAATAAAAAATAGTATTTTTTTGAAAATATTATAATTAGTATTCAGCAAACCTTCCATTAAATGGGTGACTTTTGATGTACATTGAGCGTAATCAAACTGTTCCCACTCATTCGATTTATCGTACGACGCTCTGCATTGACGACTGATCATTTTATATTCGGGCTCGCTCGAGTTAGTTGAAACACAGATTGGATCTGAAAATCCTCGATTTTGTCCGAGCTTCATTGACCATAAGTAGTATGTGCCTTTGTCGAATTCTAATATGGAATCGCATTTTCCTAGTTTAAACAATATGAAGTATTAGAACAATTTTTAAAGTTGTATTTTTTTTTACCTATAATATTAATATCCACTTTATATTCTTTAAAATTGTATACAATTTTTAAAAGTTGTTGTTTTGTCTCGTCGTCGTCCTTCGATTGAGTTTCAACAGTAACAAATAGAGAGATAAGAATGTTTTTTGTCTCGGTGCCATTTGACTGTTTAATTTCACTTTCAGGTCTAGTGGAAATAAAAATAATAACATTAATAATCGACAAAAAAATATATTTTTTACCTGATGTAGTGAAGCATCCATTCAATTTTAGTAGCACCGATGACTTCCGGTTTATTGATTGGTAAAATATTATTTGATATGTTTGAAATTATTAAATTCCACTTATTATAAATTTTTGAAGCTGTTGGCTCTAAACAGTCTATTTTAAGCTTGCTAACTAACTCCGTGCGGATATTGTATCTGAACACTTGAGTCCCTAAGATATAAATAATTGTAAAATATCATTAATAATTATAAATTATAATATTCATAACTCATAATTCACCTTTAATAAACAGACTAATATTGTTGGAGTGGTGACGACGAGATTGAAAAGGAATGTTCGCTTCGCACACATACGTTCCCAGAAAGTCTTTAATTTGACCAATATTTGCTACCCAAGGCGTAGGATTTAGCCAATAGTTCGGGTAAATAGATGGTTGAATGGGTTTTTCTCGATGAATCCCATTTTTAGACCAAACTATTTTAATTTTTGAGTCTAGGCTTTTGGCATCCATTAATTCTCCATTAATTCGTACCTAAAACATTTTCATACGTGTAAGAATTATGAGTAACATTTTTCTGCAATTTCAAACAGCATTATCAATCATGCACTTGTATCGAGCGTGTAGTGCAGGGAAGTTGACTTATTTAATTGCTGCCTAATTTATTGTTTGAGGTTTGTTTATTTCTAATAATTTTTTTCTAATAGTTTTACCTGACAGTCTAAAATAATATTATTGCGGTCCTCTTCATTTATCCACAGCATATTATTTTCAGGTAATGGGAGGTTTTCGTTTTTGTCATTGATCGGTACTATACTAACATCAATTACGTCCGCGTCAGCTGAAGTTAAAATATTTCATACATTTCAATAATAGCGTTCACTTTTTTCATACGATAATACTTACCATCGAGAGGAATAAACTCTTTAAACGGCTTCACACAGACAAATGGCAGTTCTTTAGTGTCGCACGACTTTGAGTATAATTCTCCGGTACTTAATCGTACGGCTCCGCAACCGTTCCACACTTTGGGCTCGGTGCTCTCTTTCCAGTGTAAACCCCATTCATTTTTTCTATTAAAATTCAATTAAACCAATTCAGTTGAATACTTTATAACAAATAATTAGGTGTAATTACACAGAGTGAAAAAGCTGAGGTTTCATTCCCACCCACTGGAAATAATTACTTATTCTTCTTAGACCAATCCAAACGAAGTCAATATTTTTTTCATCTAAATAAAAAAAAGTAAATTATCTATGAAAAAATAAGGTGCAAATATGTTGAAATTACCCATTATTATTGAACTCATGTCAGAAGTGGTGCGTTCATTTTGAAATTGCAATAAGAATAAATGTTCTTTGTTACATGCTTCCAATGCTTCCTCCCATTTAACTGGTTTACTGTTTACATTAAATAGTTTAGTGCAAAATAGTAAAATAAAGTTAGATTTAAATGAATATTGTCTACTGATATCTTTAAATAAATAAATAAGTAAATAAATAAATATATAAATATAATATAAATTATAATAGAAGGAAATTGATGAGTTTGTGGGAATAACAAGAAACTTGAAGACATCACAGACAGGAAACAATATGAAATGGTTATTTTATGATTTTACTAAAAGATTTAAGTGTTGAAAAAAATTTAAATGGTGATCGTTTTATTTATCAAATAAAAACAAATAAAACACCATAACCATTGAAGAAAATTGATTTCAAATATACGGTTTTAAAATCTAAAATTCTAATAATTCTTAGCAATAAATATCGAGAAATCATTCGAGAAATGTCCATAATTCCTGGTAATGCGCTCTGTAATGTAGCAATTAGTGATGAATGGATACGAGCACTCAAATTAATATTTTGTTAGAATTTTAAGATTTTTTTATGTAAGATGGCTGTATGTATAACAATATAAACGTATTATTACCTAAACACTTTATAACATAACTTTTGGTTGTTCGCTTCTTTTTGATCATTTCGGCAATTGGATTCTGGCAATAACAGACTTATTTACAATAAGAAAAATAGAAAATAAAAATAGAAAAATAATCAGACTTACCTTGAGTAGTTGATAAATGAACTAAGAGAAGAAGAATACATGACAAGAGATACATATCCAGTTTCCATGGAAGCAAACGCATCTTTTGTTTGACTTGTATTCTAGAATTTAATAAGTTTGTTCACCAAATCCGGTTAGGACTCAATTTATTTTCGAACAAGTGGGAACTGACTTCCTAAAGAACTATTGTTCCAGGAAATAAAATCAAAACATGCGAATTTCCTGGGGATAGTGTGGGTTTGATTCTTGAGAAATAGTAAAAAGTTATTCAAGCATCTTGATAATCAACTCGCATATTACGTCAACACATTCTTTTTACACATTACTGTGTTAATTCGCAGCTATTTTTAGAAAGAAAATAAAATCTACTTACTTATTTGTCACGAGACGAGTAAAAATATTCTTCCAGGAATTTTGAAGGCGATCAAACTCTTTGAAGACAGACGGGGTCACGACTCATTTGCAAGCATGATGGAATAATTGTGTAATGAGTTAGAACGATTCCTCAAGAATAGTTTTGTAATTCAGAATCACATTAAAAGTATACCCGCTTCAACTGACTCTTATTTTAATTCAGAAACACCACCAGATGTTCCAAAATAAATAAATAAATAAATGACCGAGGATCACATCCCGGATATGAAGTTGGTCCAAGATACGTTTTTTTGTGCTTTTTCTACTTTTATTTCACATTCATAAGAAATAATATCAATACAAAACACACTTCGTAATATAAAAAAAAAAATTTAAAAACGTGTATGCTAATACTGAATTTACAGAGTATTTCATTTTAGAGTATTCTCTCCATGTACGAATTGACAAATGTATCAGTTGGATCTAATTTCTTACGAATTTGACAAAATTTGGCATACATGGGATACATTTCCTTCAGCTGCATGGGACCAACTTTATGTGCTTTGGCCCAATGTGGTCGGCCGCCATTTTGAGTCATGATGTCTTCGTAAGCGTTCCAATACTTGATGTAATCGACTAATTTTCCGTAAGGTCTAGAAACGGTTAAATTTATAATAATCAATGTTGGTGACACTTTGTTGTCATTTTAATTTATAGTCACCTGTACATGATGATGTTGATATAGCAGGAGTCTCGTCCATGAGACGGACTGATGAGTAAGTCATCGCCTTTAACAAACCGAACTTCAATTGGAAAATGAGCTCTGACGTCGGTGTTTTGAGAAAACCAATTTTCAAGCTCAATCAACACCGTAGCAGTTTTATCGCTAATATAAATAAATTATAAACGAATTATAACAAAATATTATTACTATTAATTGTATTTACATAGGAATCGACCATTCATTGACATATTGTTTGAAAAGGCATTCAAAATTGAATATATTTTGGCTTTGATCGACTCTTTTCCTTGGTTTGGAATACAGCAAATTGTAAAATAATCGATTGATGAATGGCACAGATGATGGAATTAATGTACTAAAAACAAACAAAAAATATATATATACTTACATAAACACATCGCACAAAAATTGTAATTTACCTGATGTAATAAGACAACTCTAATACATAATATCCAACCAAATACTCCCAAAACCAAGAATGCCATTTGGATAAACGGCTAGGCATAACGATTTTCTACAATAAATACACAAAACATAATTCCAATAATAAAACAAAGAGAAATTTGTTACTTTTGTAGTTCGGTTTATATGCGAGACAACAGTTCCTGGGGTATGTGGAAACCACAAGAATCTGAAGTGTTCCGATGACTTTAAATGCACTTCTAAGTTTTCGAGCACCTAGAAATGAAAAATTTCAAAACAATTACGAAATAGAATTACAAATTAGACTGTGTTAGTACTGTATGTAATGGACATGGATATTGATTCAACTCCAATGAATACGCTTTCTCACATTGGTAGGTTATCGAAATAATAATACCCAGAGCTCCTAAGCTACAACAAGCTGCTTGGAATAATTCTAAGTCATTGTCTCTAGAGACCTCGATGATTTCACCAGCTGATGTTAAGATTTCCATACTAACAACCTAAAAAATAACGATATAAAAAAATTAATGAAAATAAATAAAAATATGAAATCTTTTTTTAATACCAAAGTCGATAAATTTCCAAAATTAACACCCGAGCCATGTGTTGCAGTACAAATAGCACCAGCTAATGTGAGACTAGATACGGATCCGGCTCTGAAAATTAGAAAAATTAGATATTCCATACTTTTAACAAATAAATTTGTCTTATACATTCTAAGAGCAAGTCCATGTTTCTCTAAGTATGAGATTAAGTCTACTACCATAACTCCACCCTCGACTTTGACTTGGTGTCTTTCAGGGTCAACATGCAAAATTCTGTCGAATTGACGCAAACTGATCAGGTAGTCTTTGCTGCATGCGATGTCAGATGGAGAGTGTCCACAACCAACTACACGGATTTTTTTATTCTCTAAATGTGCGAGTCTTATAATCTCCTTTAAATGATGCACATTTTCCGGCACGAAAAAGAGTTCGGGACGACAAAAAAAAGTATTGGACCAATTCGTGAATAAAATGCCGGTCTTACCCCTGCTCTGAAATCAAAATAAATGTAGCGAATGTCGGCAATGTTTCTGCAATTTTTACCTTGATGGAATAGCTCATATTTTCTGTAGAAATAGACGAGGCGAAACCGGCATTTATACAACCACCATGTTCCAATCAATAACCCCAGTGTGACTCAGTTGTCAACCCTTTTATCAATATATAGTTCTGATAACTGCTAATCGATGTCGCTGCATGACTAAACAAAATGGCGAACTCTGTATCGTCTGCGCCGATTTTTCGACAAAGTTTTACAACAAAATGTAAAGAATTATCTCGGTGGTTTCCTCGGCATATGTTTTCTGGATTAAAACAAATGCAGCAAAAATTAAAGTCGGTTGATTGCATTATAGAAGTTCATGATGCGAGAATATCCTTTAATTTATTTCAAAAAGTGTTCAATTTCCTTCATGTCTTTTTTTTCCTTGACATTTTATAAATTCCATTTTCAGGAAGAAATCCACAATTTTATAACCTATTAACAGCAATACGGCCTCATATATTAGTACTGACTAAAATAGATTTAGCAAATACATCTGCAAAAACGCAAATAATAAAAAAATTGAAGGAAGAAACAAGATTGAATGAAGTTTTATTTGTAAATTGTAAGAGTCATCACGACAAAGGGATTAGAAAAATAATACCTACGGCTTTGGAATTAATTCAGTCTAGTAATAGATATAACCGAGAAACGGTATATTATATTTTTATTTTAATTTTAATAATTTGTAATAAAGAAATTGCTTTCCGTTTTATAGTTAGAGGATTTTACTGTAATGACAATTGGCATTCCAAATGTAGGAAAATCGTCTTTGATTAATTGCTTACGAGCTCGTCATCTAAAAAAGGGTAAATATGTTCACTTCTTATAGTTTTTAATCTAAAAATTTAATTCTAATTTAGCCAAAGCAACACAAGTTGGTGCAAGTCCTGGAGTAACAAAAAGTGTATTAGAAAGAATTAAAGTAATTCTTTTAAAAAATTTGTTTATGATAATTTTCTTAATGTGCAATTATTTTATAAGATTCACGACGAGCCTAAAGTGTATTTGTTGGATACTCCTGGGGTAACTGCACCCGACGTACGCGATATAGAAACTGGTTTGAAACTGGCACTTTGTGGTATTTATTAATTACTGTCAATCGAAAGGCAATTCATAACGATAATTGTTAATTTCAGCTATTCTTCAAGATCATGTTGTGGGTGAACATTTAATGGTTGACTATTTGTTGTATTGGTTAAACAAAAACAACAACTTTAAGTAAAATAACACAAACATTTACATTTACATTTACATTTACGTTTACATTTAATTTACTCAAATTTTTCTCAATTCTGTTATTAGTTACGTCGATTACTTCGACCTTACCGAGCCATGTGATGATGTTACAAAACTTCTACTTCAAATTTCTGTGAAATCCGGACTACAAAAGAAAGTGAGGGCAGTGACAGATGGTAAAAAATTCAATATTTTGAAGTTTTGATTTAAAAAAACAAAAAAAAACATATTATTTAGGAACTTGGTATTTGAGGCCGAATTTAGAAGCTGCAGCCAGTCTTATGATCAAGGCTTTCAGAGAAGGAGACTTTGGACTTGTCAATTTGGATAATGAAATTGCACTGCAAACCAATAAACCAATAACAGAAATTTGTAAATAGTCAAATAGGGTTAATATTAAATTTAAGTTTTAATATGGAAAATATGTCATTTAATGAGTAATTTCATGACAATTTACATTTCTTTCAGCGTTGAATTCATTTCATATGTCGTGTACAATTCAAATTCATAACCTACTTATCTCTAAACATAATTGTTTTTCAGGCAACTTGACCCATTGGTTTTAAATCAGGTGAGACCTACATTAAAACGAGACGTTATCAGCTGGTTTAACACTTTCCAATACTTTAATTACTCACTCCAAAATTAGCACCCGTGGAATTGATAATATCTTGAACCGTAACGCCCTCTGCAACTTCAACTAATGTTAAGCCGGTTTCCGAGTTACAATTAAAAACACACTGCAATAAATAGGTAAAATAATTTTAAAACAGTAAAAATATAAATACCGATAAAATTACTTTTTCTGTTATGATCATGTCGACGCAATTTTTGCCTGTTAATGGTAGAGAACACTCCCCCAGGATTTTATGTCCTCCATTCTTAAAAAAAATACAGTAATATATCGGAAAAAAATAGTTATTTTGTAGTTAAAAACGATACCCTAGCACAATGCTCCATCGTTACGACTACTTTTGAGCCAGGAGCTGAGACCAAATCCATAGCTCCTCCCATTCCTTTGACTAACTTTCCCTGAAATAGTGAAATTTGTTGTAATTTAGTTAAATAAAATCTAAGGATTATATTATACTAAACTGGAATCATCCAGTTGGCCAAATCTCCATATTGAGACACTTGCATTGCGCCAAGAATTGTCAAATTGATGTGTCCGCTACAAAAATATTTTAATATACCTTTATAGTGAAAGAAAAAAATTTACTCACCCGCGAATCATTGCGAATGAATCGTCACTAGAAAAGAAACTGGCACCGGGCAGAGCCGTTACAGTTTCTTTCCCTGCATTTATCAAATCGGGGTCTTGTTCACCCGGTTTGGGGAAAGGTCCCTAATTTCAAATTAAAATTCATTGAAAATAATCCGAATTGGAATGTATTGTAATTTGTAATCACTTACCAACCCCAAAATGCCGTTTTCACTTTGCAAGTAAACGGTTACATTGGGAGGGATATAATTACTCGCTAACATTGGAATACCGATTCCAAGATTAGCTTGTGGGATTTAAGGAAATTAAATGTCAAATTGTTTGTTTTTTTATGCTCCTTACTATTTTAAAGGATACCATACATGCCGTCTTTAAATTCTAAAGCTGCTCTTCTAATGATCCTCTCTCTTAGAACAGCTGCCGGTTTTGATGGTTTTGAACCGTTGGTGTCAGCTTTTTGTAGTGTTAATTTCTATTGAGTTATAAGCGATAAGTGATGCTTATAGTGTAATTTTTTTATAATCTACTTCGATTCTTTTTTCATATTGCTGCCCCTTGATTATCCGATGCACATAAATGTTCGGAATATGAATATTTTCAGGTTCAATTTCGCCAATTTCAACAATTTCTTCCACCTATGTCAGAAAAAAATAAAGGTATTACCATTATTTAAAAATACCGTATTACCTCGGAAAGAACGGCATGCCGGATAATGGCGAATCCGACCAGGGTGCCGGAAAATTCGAATTTTCCGGCATGCCGGATAATTCGAATACAAAAAAGTCCAAAATTCACGCGTCTTATACATATGCACCGAGATACGCGCATACGTTCGTGTATACATTCGAATCATCACCAAAACGTATATACAACGGAACGAGTCACGTTACACATTTACCAGTTAGGTTTACCAGCAGAATTTACCAGTTAGGTTTTTTCCTCCTTAAGAATGGCGCCATAAATATAATGCGTATACCTTCGCGTATACGCATTATATTTATGGCGCCATTCTAAAAAACCTAACTGGTAAATTCTGCTGGTAAACCTAACTGGTAAATGTGTGACGTGACTCGTTCCGTAATATATACGTTTTGGTGATGATTCGATTTTTCCGGCATGATTCGATTTTTCCGGCATGATTCGATTTTTCCGGCACTGATTCGATTTTTACGGCATGCCGTAAAATTGACCAGATGTCCGGTTTTGGAAATCTGGTCAAACTCGGTTTTTCCGGCATGCCGTTCTTTCCGAGGGAATACGGTAGGAATTAATTTTTTTATATTTACTTCTGCTATTGTGCATTTAGCAGCTTTACACATTGGTGGATTAAAATTTCTGGCTGTTTTCCTTTTAAAAAAAGTTTTTTTCATATAGCTCAGTCCCAGGTTCCCGCTAATGCTTTATTTTATGTACCTAAAAATTAAATTCCCTAGCTTATCAGCTTTCCAGGCTTTAACCAATGCAAATTCTCCAGTGATTGCTTCTTCCATGATGTAATTAATTCCATTAAACATTCTGGTTTCACGCTGTGTGCTGGCAATTGCTACATTATTTGAACCCGCTGTATATTTAATTGGAGCTCCACCTTCTTGAACCAAAGTTCCAAAAGCTGTTGGTGTGAAAATGCAGGTATACCAGCACCTCCTGCGCGGATTTTCTCAGCTAACGTGCCCTAAATATATCAAAAACTATAACGATTAATGTTCTGGTGACTTGTTAGTTTTGTATATTGACCTGGGGTGTTAGCTCAACTTCCAATTCACCGCTCAAATACTGTCTTTCAAATTCCGCATTTTCACCAACGTATGACGAAATCATACGTTTAATCTAGAAAATTTTAAACCATAATTTAGTAATCATAGTTATTTACTTTCAGCTTTACAATTACCTGTTTAGTTTTAAGCAATAACCCCAATCCGAAATTATCAACGCCCGCATTATTACTAACGACAGTCAGTCCTTTTACTTTGGTGCTTATTAAACCTTGGATAAAGGTTTTCGGGAATTCCGCACAATCCAAATCCTAAAAAATATAAATCGATTGACGTATTATTTTAATCGCGTACCTACAGTACAGTACTCTCTCTTTAACAAACAGAAAGTTAAGAATAAAGCGTAAAACAATTGGAAAAAAAAATATTTGCAATTATATTAATTTCCTTTGCCTTGATAATAGGTCCCTAAATTATTAATATGCTTAGATAATAAAATACAAGCAAAAAATAGATTTATAAAGTAATACAAACCGCCAACAAGAACTTTGGCACCGTCTGGTATATCTTTAACTGCATCAACAGCCGAATCGTAGAATTTAGAATTTTGCTCCTTTAACGTTGAAAAGTTACATTTTCTGTTACTTAATGGTAACGTGTTAGATTTTGCGCATTTAAATACAACAGTACGCCACAAATTGACATAATTTGCAGCCATGCTCTGTAGAGGAAATAAAAGGAGCTGCGCTTTCATTCAATTTATTGGCACTAGATGTCACTTCAAGGTCATTTTAATGTCCCGTCCAACTCGCATCAGTCCATGAACTTTTAAGTTTTAAGTAGCAGCAATAAATAATGATTAGATCAAAAACTGATTTTGCTTGTTGACTAAGTAAACTTATAAATGTAAAAGTTTATTCTCAAAAATCCACTTGCATATTTTTTGGGTTCATTTTACATTGTATAAAATTTAGGTTGTGTTCAGTTACACCACAAAATATACCTTATATATATGATTAGTGCAAATAAATAAAAATCCCGTTACAAATTCATTATTGCTGTAATTAGTTTAGTCGACATGCAATGCATTTACATTGTCATTTAATATTATAAAAATTAAAGTTTAGTATATCCACGCTATAAACATCAGTAACTCTTAGTTTTAAAGTCAAGAACCCCACATTTTGGGTAGATTAAATAAGTAATACAAACTCCTATATTGTAACCATCAATTGCAAACAGAATTCATTCAAAAATAAATGAAAAAATGTCTACTAACATGATTTTTAATAGTTTAAAACCTCTTTTTTTGTCAGAAATATATATTAATTAACGTGTAAAAACACTTAACTTTTAAATCATAGAGATCAAAAAAAAAAATTTGGAAAATTATTAATTTTAAACAATCAACAAATACTGTAAATTATACGAGAAATTAGCCTATCATAAGCAATTATAAAATGTATATTTGTGGCTTTTAAACATTTTCTACGTCATCCTTGACTATCTGGTTTCCATCACTGGTCGCATCGCTTTCTTGCATTTCAGTTGTGTTTATCTTCACGTCATCATCATTGTAAAATTTAGGCTAGAAGGAAGATAAATACAATAAATACAAACAGATATTTTTTAGTTATAGAAATTGTAATACCTCTTGAGAAATTCTTTCAGCCTGATCCGTAACATCCATCTTCACGTCGTCGTCATCATCACTGTCATCTTCGCCCGACGATTCATACGATTTGGTTTCATTATTCCCGATATTCTCCGCTTGAGACGGCATACTGTAGTCGGCTTTAGCTTTCCACAATTGATCATAACAAGACAAGCAGACTCGTAAGGGTTTGGAAGACTGATTTGGTAGTAAACATTTTTTATTCGAGCAGGGATTGCAAACAACTGCTCCACACTTGCGGCAATGATGCTAAAAAAATACAAAGTTGATTCACTTAATCAAAATTTAATTTAATTACGTAATACAAATTACCCTTCGATTAAGGACTGTAAATTGAGTTTTTTGCAGTGCATACACATCGAAGCGTCTGAATCAGGCACCCACACAGCTGCATGTTCTTTGGTTGCTTTTTCCCGCCTACACAAACAGTTAATCAATTAATTTTGGCAAAAATCTCGAAAAAAGTTACTTTTTCTTAGCAAATCTTCGACACATTTATTAATATGGGCCATCCATTCAGATTTTTCTGTAGCAGTTGCTGCGTACACAGCAAATGATTTTCTAGCAGTTCGGATTAACCAGCCATTGCGCTCGGATCCTTGATCCTGTATATTTTCCAGCATTACTTCTTCTAAAGGAATTATATGTTGCTTATTGTACTGCAAATAAAAATTAATTAATATATTTTTAAATAGCTGTGTAGAAATATACAGCAATTACTTTCTTTTTGTTGATAACGATATTGCCATACACTAAAATATCATTGAATAAAAAAAATTGCCTCGGTTTCGGTTTCTTTCGACACATTTTAGTCAAGACGCCTTCACCAACAAGAACCCGACCAGGGACTGATAGAGGCTAAAAAAAATAAATAGAAAAAGATTAATTCGTTTATTCAAATTGGAATATTTGTGAACTAATTACTTGGCCTGAAGTTCCAAAACAACTCTCCACCATAGCAATCCGGCGGGCATTTGCCTCGCTGTTAACTGAAAGGAAATACAATTAATCAGAATTGCTTCGGTTTGTAGTCAGTTTTTGACACAAATCGAAGTGCTTTTGTGATTTTTATCAGCAATCAAAAAATGATTGCTGTCACTTTTGTAGATAAAGTTCTTTAAATTCCAATTCAATTTGGAAGTAAGTAGAAAATATTTCAAATTTATACAATTATTTTAAATTTTATAATTAAACAATAGTACATTGAATGTTTCCCTCTAATGAATTGATTTTGAGGAATAAGTTTTTCCAGGAATATCAAAGTATCAACGAACTTTTAAAATTTCATCTTTTGTTCCATTCTATGCGTACAAATAAAAGATCAATTTTTCAACGGGTAAAATCCTTCATGTTGGCAAGCTGACAATAAGTGAAATGAATTTCAAACGTTTTTAACGACAATTTGTTTTAAAAAAACTGAATTTCGTAGAAAACTCACCAAGGCGTTCCACCATTTTGTTCTTCAACTATGACGAATACGGAGGCGTGACACTGAAGTTTTAATTCGGACTCACTTGCCAGAGAACAAAAATATCTTTTTTTTTAAAAACGTATTATTTTAAAATTAAAATTTCAATTAAATAATTAAATAAGTTAAATTTTGAAAATAGATGCAATCATTGGATGCGAGCGTGATCAAAGTTGTGATGTGCGTTAGAAGCGCACTCGACCGAGCAATCGCCGCAGTTTTGAAATGCGTCAACTCCACAATACTGTGGGCTGTGGCCCCGTATTTCAAAGCGGGATAGGTGACCGTGACCGGTAAAAAGAAGTCTCTCATTCCATGATAATTTTAGCTGATTATCGGGATTTTGTTTTCATAGGCGGCGATGATATGTATAGGTACTCTTTCCTCCGTCGCATGCGGAAATTTCGGATCGCGCTAGAGGAGGCGATCGTCTGCCTGGTACGCTGTCATAAAATGCCTCAAATGAACGCTTTTAAAAAAAAGAAAATCTTTATAGAAACAATAAATTGTTTTTTATTTTAGTCTGTTTACAGTTACATATTTATAAATCAACACACTTGTTTTTGCGTGATCGCCTCCTATTCCTTCTTTTTGTCTTCTCTTTTTTTAAATTTTTTTCACCGCCTTTATTTCCTCGTCCTCCTTATCTTCTTCATTGTCTTGGTCCTCCTCCTTTTTCGTATTCTTTGCTTCCTTCATTTCGTCCTCTTTTTCTTTCTCTTTATTTTTCGCTTTCCTTTTTTTCTTATTTTCTTTCATTTCACTCTCTTTCATCATCACCACCTCCTGATTTTCCTCTTTCCCCGTCTCCTTGGCGTGAGAAAACTTAAGAAGTTTTTTTCGCGATTTACCTTTGTACACAGATGGTGATTGCCCGCTCAGGTTTTCACTCTCCATTTCTTTCCGAGAACGTTTGGATACCTAGAGATGAGTTATAACATTACAATAAGAAAACATTTACATTAAATTATCAGCATTTTGCTCAATTTAATTCATTTCAAACTGGTTTTTGCTTGTACTGGAAATTTGCGCTATACTTTTTTTACTTTTGCCAAATCGTCGGCCGCTCTTGCTAATTTTGGCATTTTAAAAACATCATTTTCCAATGTTGATGTTTTACTAACAACTTTTATCAACTCTAGTTTTCCGTCGTCTTCGTAACCAGCCTGAACAAGCGCCTTTTTCAAAAACCGACGATAACGCTTATAATTCGGAGTTTCCTCAAAGCCTAATGCGACAACGGAAGAGAAAAACTGTTTAAGGCCTACAAATAAATAAATAAGTAAATAATACATACATAAACATAAATATAATCAAAATATTGAATATTGTACCTGGACAAGGCATTGCGTGCCCATAACATTCGTCAAAGAGTTTCGGAAGGTCATCTAGATATCTAATTTAAGAGAGAGAAAATTACGTGTAAACACATATGAAACTAACGCAAATTTGAACACTTACTTGATTTTGAGGGCTTCAACAGCTTTGCAGTCACGCAGTTCCGCATAAGACTCCCACGGCAGATTGCCAGTCGACAATTTCAACATAGTGTAAGCCAACATTTCCAAATCTGTCCGACGGCTAGACCCTGGTAATAAATTAACTTATATATATTTCACACTTCAGATGATTTCTTGCAATTCTTCAGTGTTGCCAACTTAGCGGATTTCCCGCTAGATTTGGCGGATTTTTGAGACCCCCAGCGGGAAAAAAAACGAGGCAGCGGACTGCGGAAAATCTAGCTTGGAGATTTTCCAATCGGCGGATTTTTGGCGGATTTTAGGACTTTAAAAAAAAAACATTTTGTAAATTTTTTGACCAATAAGAAACGGCCCACTTGGGCCGTGTGGGGTCTTTCTTATTGGTCAAAAAATTGACAAAATGTTTTTTTTTTTAAATCATAAAATTTCGCCAATTTTTTTCAGAAAAAGCTAAAAAAAATAAGTAGGCCGTGTGGGGTCTTTCTTATTGTCAAAAAATTGACAAAATGTTTTTTTTTAAAAAATCCTAAAATTCGCCAAAAATCCGCCAATTGGAAAATCTCCATTAAAAAAATTCCGATTAAAAAAATTTATTTTAATTTTTTTTGGTTTTTTTTTTTAGTCTTTTTCTGGAAAAAATTGGCGGAATTTTAGCAGATTTTCACCTTTTAGAGTCAGCGGATTTTAGCGGAATTTAGAGGTTACCAAAGCGGAATTCCAGATTTTAGAGTTGGTAACACTGCGTCTCAGGGCCACCATACCAGAATGCAAGACCATTCCTTCTCTTGACTCTGACCATACTACACGTTTGTATAACTATTCCTGCCATTCCACAGCAATTTTTCGACAGAACAGA
>JH432010.1:429916-460765 GCA_000239455.1 Strigamia maritima | reverse complement strand
CGGCACCAGTGTTGCCAACTTAGCGGATTTCCCGCTAGATTTGGCGGATTTTTGAGACCCCCAGCGGGAAAAAAAACGAGGCAGCGGACTGCGGAAAATCTAGCTTGGAGATTTTCCAATCGGCGGATTTTTGGCGGATTTTTAGGATTTTAAAAAAAAACATTTTGTAAATTTTTTGACCAACAAGAAACGGCCCACTTGGGCCGTGTGGGGTCTTTCTTATTGGTCAAAAAATTGACAAAATGTTTTTATTTTAAATCATAAAATTTCGCCAATTTTTTTCAGAAAAAGCTAAAAAAAATAAGTAGGCCGTGTGGGGTCTTTCTCAGGCTAGGTTCCCACAACGAAAAATCGCGCGATTTCGTTTTGCGTTTTGCCTCAAAAATCGCGCTATTTTTAAAAATTTTAAAATTTTCTAGGTTTCTACATGCAGCATAAAACACAGAAAAAACNGAAAAAAATTTCAATTTTAAAAAATAGCACGATTTTAGAGGCAAAAACGCAAAATGGAATCGCGCGTTTTTTTGTGTGTGGGAACCTAGGCTTATTGTCAAAAAATTGACAAAATGCTTTTTTTAAAAAATCCTAAAATTCGCCAAAAATCCGCCAATTGGAAAATCTCCATTAAAAAATTCCGATTAAAAAATTTATTTTAATTTTTTTTTTAGCTTTTTCTGGAAAAAATTGGCGGAATTTTAGCGGATTTTCACCTTTTAGAGTCAGCGGATTTTAGCGGAATTTAGAGGTTACCAAAGCGGAATCCAGATTTTAGAGTTGGCAACACTGCAATTCTTACTGCCGAGGTGCAAATCGCGACTGGTAAATTCTAGCGTGCCTGCGTGCTCCGATTCCGGATTCTTTTCATGTCTCCCTTTACTGCCTCCTCCTTTTCCGTCTCTTCTTTTTTAGCCTTTTTCTTCTTTTTAGTTTTAGACGACATTTCATTATTTTCTGCCGTTGCCTCTTCTTCCTTATCAGCTTTTCTGTCTCCCTTTACTGCCTCCTCCTTTTTCGTCTCTTCTTTTTTAGCCTTTTTCTTCTTTTTAGTTTTAGACTACATTTCATTATTTTCTGCCGTTGCCTCTTCTTCCTTATGAGCTTTTCTTTTCATGTCTCCCTTTACTGCCTCCTCCTTTTCGTCTCTTCTTTTTTAGCCTTTTTCTTCTTTTCTGCTTCTTTCTTTTGTTTCAGTAGTTCCAACTCCATCCTTAAACTCCAGTTCGAGAATGCACTAAATGCGACTTTCGCAGTTTGTCGGACATTTATAAACTTTTTTTTTCATTTATCTCAACTACTGTAAGAGAATAAAATAATTAAAATTGTATATTTTTTAATGGTGATATTTACAGTTTACTGCACAATTGACCCAGTCAATAAACTTTTCTTCTGAAACGAGTTCGACGTATTTGTTGTGAGCTACCACCGCCTTTAAAAAAAATTAAAATTAAAATTACAATAATAGAGTGGTACTCATTGTAATACGCACTAATTTTATTTTGGCTTTAACCATTCTTTTGCCAATTTTACCGCCAAATCCAGGTACGGCTCTAATTTTGACTCCATCGAAATTTAAAAGATTTAAAAAGTCGGCTAGTTTGTTCTTGTCAGTCATGATGTTTGGGGAGTGTTTGGGCACCACGTTGACCTTGGCTCAGAGAAATACAGAAATTTTTTTAAAAAATATCAATTACGGTATTTAATTTAACGAGGTAGAATTCAGCACCGGCAAAGTGTTTAGACAACTTTCAACCAATAAAGGTTCATAACAATCACTCACTGTTTCATTACAACCTCGAGTTTGAATTGGCTTATGCTAATTCGACACACTACACTCTAGTTAAAAACTAAAAAGCATTTAAAACTACGATAACTAAAGAAATGAAAAATTTTACCTGTAAATTTTACCTGACTCACTGCTAACTCTTGACTGAAAGAACTGATTCTTCTGAATGAATGAAATGGGTCAGAAATCATTTAAGCGCGACTTACGTTCTGTCATCTGTTGACATCATATGCAAAATACGACTTGAATTATGTACATCATCTGCTGTATGACGTAACACATAATTACAACTCGGATCAACACTACGGTAAAGTTAGCAGCACATTCGCCAGCAGAAAGACCACAAAGGTTTGTAGTTTTCTGAAACAGATATTACACGCTGCTGAACGCAATCACCGAGAATGAAGGCACATGCATCTGGTCGACTGGCATTTGGTCGACAGCCGTCTGGGCGGCACTATTTGGTCGACCGTCGTTTGGTCGACCGTCGTTTGGTCGACCGTCGTTTGGTCGACAGTCATCTGGACGGCATGGGTTTTCTTCGCATCGGAAGTCGTGTTGGCACAATGAATTATGAAATCTGGCGGTTCTATCTATCAGGTTCCGCTTCGTCTAGAAAAGTTTTCGTTCGAACTTCGATTTCTGTTTATTTCTCCATTTTTCAGCTTAAAAAATTATTAAAAGTTAGATTTAACTTATTAATGCTTCGCGTTACGTTTCCTTTACCTACTCAATTCAACTCCGCCATACCAATGGTACAAAGTCATTTCCTTCCAAATAGTTGGACCACTTGCAACTTTGATCGGGTATTCGGTATCTATTTCGCCACAATTGTCTCCGGCTTTCAAATCTTAGAAATTATTAATTAATTAATTAATTCGCCTTACCGCAGCTAATTAAAGTAAAATGTTTACTAGTGTAGAATTTTGCATAACATCCGAAAGCCATCGATTTGCCCAAAATCCACTGTTGACTGCTGAAATCCATCAAAACTTGTCCCGATCGAAAGTTCAAACAAACTATAATTCATATATCATTTAAATTTTCATATCAATTAAATTAATTATGTCATTAAATAATTAAATTAATTGACTACACCTTTTCCTTTTAGTTTCTTTATAACCACGCTTCGCTTATACTATGGACATTTAATAAAGATTGTTTTTAAATGGCAATAATGACATGCTAGTTTTAAATAAATTTTTTCATCAAAACCATACTGGTGACCAATAACTGGTCAATACAGTGCTTTCAACCATTACTGGTCTTCTTCAGTAGTTTAACTGCATTGGTTTGTATTCAATGAATGATACTGTTGAATACAAAATACTGTTTAAAAACAATCTTTATTATATTCAGATATGCATTGTAGATGAAGTTATATTGTTATACACTATGGACATTATACAATATTCCCGAACGTATTTGAAATTCCCGGTCTATCGATCATGCGCCGCGGTCCTGGTGCGCCATTACAGAACTCCAAAACTACAAAAGGAGAAAATAGTTGGAAAAATAAACTTACTGTAAATTAAAATGCCTAATTTTTTCAATTTAATTTCAAGTAATAATAATAACAATAACAACAACAACTTTACAGTAATTTTAGTAATACTGAACCCTGGTGTTGGTCTTTTGAAGGATAGTTTCGTCACGTGAAGTTATGATGGCGTTGATAAGTTCCTGTTATTGAGCAATATTTATCACAGTTTCTTAATAACTGGTAAAAATGGCAATTTGCGGACCAAAATTATCGATATGCTGTTCTATCATTAGTGTTTGGGGAATAGTACAGTTGGTAAGATATAAAATATGGTCATAATGTAAAGATATTTTAAACATGATTTTATTTAGGTTATAATGGGCGGATTATTCTGGGCCAAAAGCGCAGCATTAGTTGATGATATACCTGAATTTGAAATTGAATCACCCGAAGGCGACAAATACGACGAGTGGCATAAGAAATACTTCGAAAAAATGGAAGCGGCTTACGATTCAAACGCGAGCAATTGCTGGATATGTGCCGGTTTATATGTCGTATCTTTATTATTTTCCCTGAGTCAGCTGTACTTACACAAAAGACGTCAAAGCTAGAAAAAATGTATGCCCGTGTGTCAGTTGTAAATATACTTAATTTGGAAATCTCTTTTAAGTGATAGAAGCTATTTAGTCCAGATGTATACAAATTTAAGACAATAACACTTTTTTCTTAAGTATAAAACCGGTTGTTTATAATTATGTAATGTAAAAATAGAAATTATGTTCAGTAAAATTTGTTCAATCATGTTTATTTCAACAAATACAGTTTATTATAACATTCTACAGTTTACACAAAATTCAAAATGGAGTACACAAAAATTCACTCAGTAAGTATTGATTGATTTTAAACTAAAAAGTTATTCATTCTCTTCTCTCTTTCGCAGGTTTTTTCTCGATTTTGTAACTGATTTTTGCGGTTTCTCTTCCATGTCGTCGTCATCACCGTCAACTTCATCTTGCAAATGGCCCAACTGAACTTTATTGCACGTTAATCGTACCCCAGAATTTGTGTCCTTTTTACGAGTAATTTTCTTCTCCTGGCCGATAACGTATTCGGGCATTTTCCACTTGCCGGATTGACACGCGACCTTAGATGTCTCACTTTCTTCATTTTTACTTTTCGGTTTTATGAATTCTATTGAACCATTGTCCTCTGCCATGTCTTCATCGTCATCCTCGAACTTCCTCTTTCTTTGGTTTAGGAAATCCAAGGCAGCGGATGTATTCGATTTGTCCGACATCTGATCAGAACTGACGTCGGCCAAGCTGTATTTTGTCCATCGCTGAGGCTGTCTCACGTACAACGGCATGGGTTTTCTTCGCATCGGAAGTCGTGTTGGTACAACGAAATCTGGCGGTTCTATCTCAGCTTCAGGTTTCGTTTCCGTTTCGTCTGGAACAGTTTTCTTTTGGACTTCGATGTGCTTCTCTTCCAAGGTCGAAAGCCGCCCGAAGATATCCCGTTGCCTGTTGTTAAAATCTCCTGTACTACCTTGCACGTAAAACTTATCAGTACGAACAACCTCCGTACCGTTACCTGCCATTAGATTTGATAGTAAACGACGTGCGGTACACATGGATTTATACAATCAAGTAATTCATGTTTCTATTTTTTTTAGTTTTATGTGCTTTCAATTGTTACTACGATTTCAATACGAACTACAGTGTGCTACCATTTTGTTTTGATATACACCGGAAGTAAGTCCGGCAAAATTTCTGATTGGATAAGGATTGAAGTTGTGGGTGGCGGGAATTTCAAAGCTAATTCAACAAATTTACCAATTGGGAAATAAAAACTGAAAATTTTCAGTCTAAAAATAGGAAGGTTTGCATTTAGGAGTAATTAACGTTTAGCCAACTTTTCTTTATTTTCGGAACAAATTAATTTTAAAAAAAAAATAATTGAAAAAATATATATTTATTATACAATTTGAAAAAAAACATGCTGAAAACAACATTCTTTTCATTTCACAAAAATGAAATCTGTACATAGCGCATACATTATAATTTTAAAGATATATTTTTACAATTATAAATATTAAATATTAGTGTGGCATTGGTAAAGAATTCAAATTTGTCTATTTTTAATTTTACTACACTATTCTTCTATAGTAGGCGATTGGTAATCGTATTTATCTCCTTCAAGCTCTGGCAGCTCATCAGGATACTCTTTGGTTGCGTACAAGTAAACATCCAGCGTTTTCTCAGTACAATCAGCGATAAATCGTATAAACGGTCTAATATCGCCCTCATCAGCCAGCTCTAAATTCTCAAAATACAACTGTTTTTCTCCTTTAGGTATTATAACAGCGGGAAAACCAGCCCGCATTAGGATAAGGTTCATGAGTAACCTCGCTGTTCGGCCATTACCATCGATGAACGGATGAATATAAGCCAGCTTATAATGAGCCAATGCTGCGAACACAATCGGATGCAAAGCTTGAGATTCCTCCGCATTCAGCCAAACTAAAAAATCCTTCATCAAATTTCTCATGTGCAAAGGATGCGCCGGAATGTGTTTTCCAACCCACACTTGTGTCCTCCGAAATTTTCCAGCTTCGACCGGATCATTAAATCCGAGTACCCTTTTATGGATATCTAATATGTCTTCTAGTTTGAGTTCCCCGATTCTCCTCACGAGTGTGTTGTTGACGAAACTTAACGCAGCATCTAATCCCAAAATCTCGTTATGCTCGAAGATGCTTTTCCCTGCCACGGCCATTCGCGTTTCCAAAATATGTCTAGTTTGTGATAGCGACATGGTATTGCCTTCGATCGCAACTGTGTGGTAAACATGTTGGAAATACGCTTCTTGCTTTACACGTTTCAAACTCGACGAGGTGTTGGGAATTTTAGTCAGTAAATATCGTTTGGCGTCAATCCGTTGCAGCCGATTTCGATCCATTTCTTCAACGAGTGGAAGTGTTCGTTGGTGATTACTCAACGCCTTGCTATGCCCGGGTCTGTACACCAAAGCCTTCGTGTATAATTGATCAGCTTGTATCACATCATTTTCCTGCTCTTCTATAAATTCTCCATAATGGTTTAAAACATCTGGATGTGACGGGTGTAATGCTAATGCGTGCCAAAATAGTTTTTGCGCCTTTTCTAATTTTCCTCTCGATTTCATCTCCAAAGCGACGTGAAGTGATGACAATGCTTCAGCACCAGCACCTATAGTTTATTTCCAATGTAGAATTAATTAATTACGTTGTAAGAGTATAATTAGCTAATTATTTACTTGAATTTTCCACTTCATTATGTTTTTTCCTTTCAAGTGCTGATTTCACACCTAAATGTTTGAGTTTATTTTCTAAGTTAAAAGCGGGTGAAAATCCAATACAACCAATTGGGTCCACTCTGTCAAACGACACGGCACAGTATGGGAATGATAACCCACTCGAATTTTTTGTTTTGCTCGTTTTAAATGTCAACACGCACACAAAACCGAGTAGAGTAGCTATAACCACTGCAACCAGTGAAGTAATGAGTAATAAATGCTTTGTGTTGGTCATCTGACTGTTTAACGTCCGAATATCACAACACATTTCTAGGTCTATGGATATTAGTAATCATAAGTAGTCAATGCTGAAATTGTGAACAACTGTAACATCTGCCATTTTTGCTGTAAGGTGTACGTGTATAAGAACTTAGTTATGTAATTAAAACTGAAACGTGCAAAATGCCGTAGCTTAAAAGTAAAGCGTTGTTGTTATATTTAATTTTAAATATATTTTATAATCTAATTATTTAATTTATTTTGTTAAAAATTAACGAAAAGTAAATAATCTTTTTTTCTTTCGGTTTTTCTCTCGTTTTATGCGTTATGCATACAGCGGGTTATAGTGTTGTTGATTTTAATATTTGCCGCTAGGGAGCGAAATTTGACTGTTAGAATTGTGGGATAGAAATTGAAATTAGAAAACAAAACGCGAACACGGCGAGTACAAACGGCTGCTAAAATAAGACTTAATTCGTGTTTTCGTATTTTGTACTGACATAAAATGAGTGGAGGAGTTTATGGTGGTGGTAAGTAGTTGTTTTATAGTTAGAGTAAAAACAATACTAAACGCAGGTCTTTAATTTATTCAGATGAAGTCGGCGCTTTGGTGTTTGACATCGGTCATTATTCAATTCGAGCCGGCTATGCAGGAGAAGACTCACCCAAAGTACGTGAATCCAAATGTTTTTAAGCAAGTGATATTCATATGCACATTTTTTTTAAGGCCGAAATCCCCAGTCACGCTGGCGTTGTGGAGGAAATGGTGGAACCAATGGAAACAAACATCAAAGAGGGATCTATACCAGCGGCCACTTCGGACAAGAAATATTTTATTGACACTACCAGCATACATGTAGCGAGGAAAGGAATGGAAATGTCAACATTTTTGAAAGATGGAATGAGTATGATTTATTTTTTTAATTTGACAAAATAAAATGCTAATTACATTTAATGTTTTGAAGTTGAAGACTGGGATTTGTTTGAAAAGATGTTGGACAATATTTACAGTAGACACATCAAATCAGAATCACATCTCCACCCTGTACTTATGTCTGAAGCACCAGTAAGAGGATGCCTATAGAGTTAAAACCATGGGATCAAAAAATATTAAATATTTGTAAAATTATTTCAGTTAAATGCACGATCCAAACGAGAAAAATTAACGGAATTAATGTTTGAAAAATACAACATTCCCGCTTTTTTTCTGGTTAAAAATGCAGTATTAGCTGCATTTGCTAATGGTCGGTCTACAGGAGTAGTTGTTGACAGCGGCGCCACTCATACATCAGCCGTACCGGTTCATGATGGATATGTATTGACACAAGGTATTAAACTATTACAGTAATTAAAATTTTGTTACATTAATTTTATTATTTATTTATTGTTTTTTGAAGCAATTGTCAAAACTCCATTAGCTGGCGACTTCATTAGCTTGCAATGTAAACAGTTGCTGGAGGATTCGAATATCGAAGTAGTTCCAGGTTATATGATTGGTTCTAAAGAAGTTGTGAAAGAATGCGAACTTCCGAAATACACCAGAAAGCCAATTATACCAGAAGTGACAAAATCTTGGCACAGTTATGCCGTCAAAGAGGTTCTTCAAGATTTTCAAGCAACGGTTCTACAAGTGTCTGACATTCCATATGGAGAAACGTAAGAAACTGCGCTTTGAATAGATCAGTACATAAATATCTCTAAATGTGTGTACCTTTTTTTTTTTTTACTATTATAAAGGCAAGTTGAAAACATGCCAACGGTGCACTATGAATTTCCTAATGGCTACAATCAAGATTTCGGTGCTGAGAGATTCAAAATTCCAGAGAGATTGTTTGACCCATCAAATTTAAAAGTAAAAGTAAACATTAAGATTAGTTTTTAATTTTATAAAACATGAGATTTTTAAGAAATGTTTTTTGTTTTTAGGGTGTTGTTGGTAATACTGTTCTAGGCATAAGTCACATTGTCACAACGAGTGTAGGCATGTGCGACATTGATATCAGACCCGTATGTAATTGAAAATATATCTTTAATTTATTATAACAATTTTTAATTATTTTTTTAGAGTTTGTACGGTAGTATAATCGTTACAGGAGGTAATACTCTTATTCAAGGATTCACTGAAAGACTCAATCGTGATTTATCAAATAAAACGCCACCTGTGATTATTTTTATTTAATTGAAATTACAACATTTTATTAATCAATGGAAATTATTTTCAGAGCATGCGTTTGAAGGTAATAAGCGTGGGAGGATCGGCAGAACGGAGATTTGGAGCGTGGATTGGCGGATCTATTTTAGCATCTCTCGGTTCATTTCAACAAATGTGGATTTCCAAGCAGGAATATGAGGAAAGCGGGAAGAGCCAAGTTGACAGAAAATGTCCTTAAAGTAACAATTTTGTAATATAGAATATCAGCTTAATATTGTAGTATGTAATTCTTTTTTTATATACTCTTCAGTGTTGAATACAAATCAAATAAATTTCAATTTTAAGACTTTAGATTTAATAATCGTATTTTAGAAAAATATTAGAATCATTATTTTTTCACCAAACAATATAATACATGGTAATTTTTCACAGTCGAATGTAAATTTATTATAAAACTAATCTGTATAGTAATTCTATTTAGTTATAGATGTCACTCCTTGGCCAACACGAATCCCATTCGGTTTGGAATATAAACCTAAAAAATTAACATTTTATTTCATATTTAAATTTCAATATGATCTGATACTAACGCAAGTGTGATTTCGTCGGCCTGCATAACCGTGTGGAAATGTAAAAAACTCGGTATCGTGATTTAATCGTTCATGACCACCAAATTCTGCCGCATCCGTATCCAAAACGATCTTATATTTGCCGGGTTCTTCTATACCGATTTTATAATCGGTAAAACTTTTGTTCGGATGAAAATTACAAACGAAGACAACACCAGCGCGTTCGAACACAATAACTTTGTCGTCTTCGTGCTTCCAACTGACATAACCCTAAATGTAAGTATACAAACTGATTAAACTGTTAAATTAGAGGTAAAATTAAGAGGTAATAATTGCTTACCGGTGCTGCACTGAGCCATCCATATCTCTCCTCGGTATGATTCAATGCTGCATCAAACCCACTAAGAAATTTATACCTCAGCAATTCGTCGTCAACTAAACGCCACTGCCTTCTAGCGTAATGATAACTCTCGTTATTACCCAATCGGGGGAAATCGAGCCATTCTGGATGCCCAAATTCGTTACCTAGTAAATAAATTACTCATAAATCTCTACAGAAAATTTTTTTTTGCGCTTTTAAAAGCATACCAATGAAATTAAGATAGGCTTCTCCTCCTAAACCATGAGTAATAAGTCGGATCAGTTTATGCAAGGACAGTCCTCTATCGATAATGCTAGTCATTGGTGTCATAATCGACATGAAATCGTACATTTCCTTGTCCATTAACCAAAATGCAATTGTCTTGTCCCCCACTAAAGCTTGATCGTGCGATTCGGTATACGCCACAGTTTTTTCTCCGTAACGTCGATTGCTCAGTGTGTGAACAAGATTTCCAATATTCCAATCTTCATCTTTCGTCTCTTTTAACAACTGCATTATGATTACCATATTATTAATCCAATTTTATTGTTGAAATAATTTTGTACATACTTCAATCCATTTATCAGGGATGGCCATTCCTAAACGGTACTCAAATCCATAGCCACCTTCAGACACTGGTCGACAAAGCCCTGGCATTCCCGACACATCCTATAATATAATATGTAATAATAACATATAATAAAAATAATAAAAATAATAATAACAATAATAACAATAAATTTAACCATTTTTGAGTTAAAATATTGAGTAATAATAATGAGTAATAATTACCTCAGCAATGCTAGTGTAGTTTGGATACAGCGATTGACAGATGTAATTAGCTAGAGTCAAGTAAGTCAGTGATTCTGTATCGGTGTTCAAGCTAAAATATTCATTGTAATCGCCGCTGAATCCATGACCAATGCCGTGAGTATGGTATAGCATAGATGAAACGCCATCAAATCTGAATCCGTCAAAACGGTACTCTTCCAAATACCACACAAGATTGGACAGAAGAAATCGCATCACTTCCCAACTGTAAACCAAGAGACGCATTAATATGAGAAAAACAAATTGCTGTGCTTAAAAACTAAATTAACCTCGTATAATTGAATAAGCGACTGTCCCAAAGCGAATGCTGACCACGACCGCCAGCGTGAAAGTAACAGTTTTCCGATCCGTCAAACCTGTTCAATCCATCCAGAACATTATTACATGCGTGGCTATGAACGATGTCTAATAATAAGTATAATCCATGGGAGTGAGCAACATCGACCATTTCTTTTAACTCATTCGGAGTTCCATAACGGCTAAAAAATTAACATATTTATATTTTAAACATAAAACTGCATTTCATTTTCAATTGTACCTAGATGCAGCAAAAAAACTCGTAACTTGGTATCCAAAACTCGCGTAATACGCGTGTTCCATGACCGCCATAACTTGAATCGTATTATAACCTATACAAAATCAAATAAGTATTTGATTAAAAAACGTATAATGTTTTCGAAACAGACAGATAGGACCTAATCGTTTAATACGCGGTATAACATTTTGAGCAAATTCCTTGTAAGTTGCAATTTTCCCATCATCCGATGCTATTCCGATATGCGCTTCGTATATTTTTAAATTTTTCGGCTTCTTTGGCTTGGGATATTTAAAGTAATACGTCTACATCGTAAACAAACAAAATTACAGCAATTTATAAGCTTATAAACATGTTTAATAATACCTCTGGAGGATTCCAAAAAAAATGTTGCATAACCGGCGGAGAATCTGGAGCTCGTCCCACATAAGTGGCCCAAGGTGACAAACGGTCCTCCACTTTTCCATCTTTCGATACCATCACAATCTGAATAATATATACAATACTTCTATGAATCAATGTACTAATGTACTCTTAAATTAAAATTAATGGTAATTTGCATACTTTAACGCTGCTCATATGACGAATTGGACATGATCCATCGTGATTTGGGGGAAGATTTATTTGCCATTTTCCAAACTCAAGTTTTGTAAACGGATGGGTAAATTTCTCCCAGTTATCTAACGAGCAAGATAAATTCAAATATGATATTACATAACACGATGAAGAAAATTACTAAAATCTCCTCGCAAAAAAACTCCATCAGCATTCGGGGCCCATTCCAACCACGAAATGCCATTATCGGCTGTTCGATGGATGCCGTGTTTTTCGTAACCTCTGGTAAACTTGCCAATTCCGCCTTCATTCTCGGTGATTGCGTTCAGCAGCGATTTAAAGATGTAATATCTGTTTCGCAAAAAAAATTATCTTAAGGTTATTCGTAGGTTATCCTGGTTATCTACGTGTTACGTAGACGCAATTTGGACAGTCAAGTATCCCGAGTGGGATTTAGGAATTTTTTAATTTATTAAATGTTTACCTTCGTCTGATTTCTCTCTCGAACGGTTTTAAATACGGGTCAAGTTGAAAGAGTTTCTCTACGTCGGGTTCGTCGGCTGCTACAGGAACACCCTCTGCCATGGCCTGTTTTTGATGACGTAAGCAATAGCCGAAAAAGTAGCTACCTTGTGGCAAATCTGATTATTCTTAGGAAGCGCTGCAGCATCTTTCAACTTGGAGCGTCTTTTTTGAAAGTGAAAAGTTGGATTTAAAGCTTAAAAATAAAAATTAATACATTATTAATTGACGTTGTTTAGTTGTTAATTTTTTAATTTCTTTTAATTTTAGTTATTTTCGTCGCTATGGCTTCTGCACAAAATGTATGTGTTTTTACAGTGCTGTATATGATAGTACGGTACGGTATTTTGTTAATTTTTAATATTTAGAAAGGAACGTGTGATGTCATCAAAATTTTAGCGGAATCTTTATCGGAAATATACAAATACAGCATTGATGATGCATTTAGACGAGAATTCAGACTTTCATTGCGATTAAACGATGAGGTATATTAGATAATTATTTAATTTCGATAGTACAGTATCGTAATTTATAGGCTGCAAGTCAGTACACTGTCCAGAAATGTGTTTCGGATCAGCTGAAATTTCTTTTTGTCCAGCCAACAGAAATGAATTCAAATGTAAACGAGCAGCAAAGACCGTTGAGTGAATCTGATGATGATGATTTTGATGCTCTAGCAAATCTCGAGGTAAACAAATACATATAAAGAATTAAAAAAGATTAACTTCTTTCTTTTAGTTTCAGGATATTAATATTAATTAACCAATATTACAGCATTGATATTGCTAGTACTGTATTACCATTTTACCGAAAATAATTTGTATTTTTATTTAATAAATCATGGTTAATAACAGGTACTAGATAAAAATATAGCAGTGCCAAACTTGAGGCAAATGTGTGCATAATTGCCCCCTGTAAAACCATTTCAAAACTAATTTTATTACTAAAATTATCGGAATCACAATTTTAAAAATGCTAATGAATTAATTTTATCTTCATCTTCCGCAACACTCAAGAGCTTGATGCCTTCCTCCTCAGACAACAGCATGGCGATGGCAATCCATCAACGATCTTAAATTCGTCAATTTTGAGAAAAGGAAGAAGTCGATCTCGTCCCCATCTTTGAGACAGCTATTGATCCAGCCCGAAGAAAGTCGCAGTCATTCAGTATCGGGTTTTTACAACCGGAAACACTGCTTTGTCTTGATCCATCAGCAGAAATTGAATTATCGACTCTGAAAAAAAGAAGAGGATTTTCTAGGCTTTCAGAATTGAGAACGCGATTTTAGGACAGTTTTCACAGCCAGAAACATTGAATTGTCAATAACTTGAAGATCTATCGGTGGAATTTGAATTTCCGACTGTGAAAAGGAAAAAGGTAATGAAATAAAAAACTAGTATTTTTCAAAAGTTGAGATCGAGTTATTATTTTATAAGTATTTATTAAACATTTTTTTCTAATATATTTTTTGTTGTTAGTTTTTACAAAAAAACATGTTATTACTATTATTATGACGTAATGATTTTGTAATTTTCGTATGTAAGAAGTTTTATTTTTCATCCAGAGATGTCACGACTACCGCGAATATTTAATTAATTTGACGTCACACGTCAAATTTTCAGCGAGGTTAAACATTCCATTCCTGGCTTCAGTTAGTGCATGTTGCTTCCTTTCTGCTCCAGTTTATTCACTTTGAGCCGTTTATTTAGCTTCGAATTCACTACTTAATTATGGTAGTAATTTTGTAAAGCTGTCTTTAATTGCTTTTAGTCGCATTGGACTGTTCGTTTTCACGTATATTTGCCGAATTGCAACGTGAATTCTTCACTTTAGGTTTAATTTCAATGTAGAATATTTTCTTTAACGTTAATTTATGCGCGCAATAGTTTTTGAATTTGGCGTGAATACATTAACTTAACTTGTTTTTTCCATCAATTTTAAAAGCGTGTATTAATAGCAATTGATGTAATTTAAGTTATTTTGTTTTTTTCGTTCATACGTTTTTTGAGTTTATTTGTTTATTTAGATTCAACGAATCGTGCTCGCCATTCGACCTTGTCTTCAAGATGGGCGGAAATTTGGGCCTCTCAAATGTAATGTATGATTTTGAATTTTATTTCTATTTACATAATTTTGACATTTTATTTTTTCTTTGCAGATAACTCAACCAGGACGACATTTTTTGCGGACTGGACAACTAAGTATCGTTTTACTCTGTTTTGTCGTGTATTAAGTGTTTAAAATTGTGATGTTTATGTTTCCGACTCAGGAAATAAAAATATTGTATTTTTAAAGACTTAAAACATGAGAAAACAAAGTAAAATGATACTTGGTCGTCCGACCCGCATTTTGGATAAATAGGGGACGCCGCGCCACAGCCTATCTTCTCTTTTATAATTTATTCATCAATTTGTATTCATTATTTTTTTTTATTAATAAAACCACTTACAAAATATCTGTTTTTACTTTTATTCAATTTAATAAAGCTGTAGAGCAGCTATTGAAATGAGATAGCCTGATTTTTGACATTTTTATTTGAAAAATAAAATTACACGAAAGAAATTTATAAATGAAAAAAATAATGAAAATTAAACAAAATGAATTTAGAAAATATAATAAAAATTAAACAAAATGAATTTAGAAAATATAATAAAAATTAAACAAAATGAATTTAGAAAATATAACAAAATCCCGGTATCGTCGTGGGCGACTACTTTCTCCCGATTAATCGACAGCCAACGAGCGGCTTCGCTGCGCAACCGTCATGAAGTCTGAAATGAAAAAAAAATATTAACCAACTATTTACAAAACAAAATGCTTAACAAAATGCTTATCAAACTACAACTCGTGCAAAATAACTCGGTACTACATAATTAATCTTAAAACTAGTACGAAAAATGAAAAGCAGAAACAAAAAAATAAATGAAAACTAAAACCCACCAAATTCAACGCCAGATAAAACAATATCCCGGTATTTAAAATAATGCAAATAAATGCGCGAAACAAGTCCTAAAACCAACATGCGAAAAAATATAACAGAAAATAAAAATAAAAATTTATATAAAATAAAGTATGTATGCGCAACAAGTCCTAAAACAAATATGCGGGAAAAAACAGCAGAAAATACAAGAGTTGCAAAGAGTCTATGTTGCAAATGTATGCGCGGAAACAAGCCCTAAAAAAAAATATGACAGAAAATAAAATTTGCAAATGTATGCGCGAAAACAAGTCCTAAAACAAAAACATATGACAGAAAATAAAATTTTCTTACCAATATGCGAGCGGCAAACAATAATAATAATAATTAAAACCATTGAAATAAGAAAAGAACGCAAAAACATTCAACTTCATTCGCTAAAAGCAGAGCAAAACCCACGAGCGAACCACTCGCGCCGACCGAAAACTGAAAAAATAAACTGGAAATCACAAGGGTGACGTCATAGTTTGCGCGTTCCATTCCATTGGCCGACAAGAATCAAAGCGATTTGTCCACGCAATTAATTTACATGCAAATCAAGACACAAGTTGTCCCAAAGACGATTACATTTAAAATTTACAAATCGTATAATGCATTTGAACTGTAACCACCGTAAATAAAAAACTCGGATTCTCGGAAAGAAATTAAGTTGAATTTACTCTCGAGTTTACTCACGCACTTTACACCGATACAAACTACATTAGTTTGCGCAAAGATGAAGATTATTATTTTTTAACGATTTTTCAAGCTATAATTAAAATGTTTATAGTATGTCGGTACCTCTACAGGTCACGCGACCCACGCATTTTCAATTAAAAATATGTGATTTAAATGTATTGTTGTAGCACCATCTATTGATTCGCGCTCACACTATTTTGATTTTATTTTATTATTAATAAAAAAAAGAAGAAAAAGCAGGATTCGTCCTGTCCCAAAGTGCTGTACCACACAAGTCCATCAACCTACAACTACTTGACACAAACTAATGACTTTTAGAAACATTATCACTCGCCTTCTAACCTCTCTAATAGACAAGTGATTTGATTAGTTTTTGCCAGATTAGGAAATGATCAGGAAACGAATAAAAAGCACAAAAAAATTAAAAAACAAACTTGTTAATTTTGCTCACTCACAGCGGACCATTAAACTCTTTAAGGTGCGTATCCAAATCACACTCTGATTTGAGTCTCTCTTCACGAGAGAAATAAAATTTAAAAGTTTACAATATTCAGCAAATGTTTATTGTCATGAACATGCAGAACAGTACTTTTTAACATGCAACAATTTACCACAATTTTTGTCAAATATTTCAAAAAATTCACGGAATATCAGAAAAATGCCCATATATGGGCATTCCTTGGATATTCCTTCCGTAACCCTTGGACGAAATACTACTGGAGTACTGGTAGGTATCTGTGTTGTGACATCTCTTGGCAAATCTTAGAATCGACGATAAATAAAAATTGGAAACGTATAGATACATTACTTTTTTCTATTTACAATAGATGGCTCTCGCAGACCAAACTCATCTATTCTGCCTAGACTACTGCTCTCCTCAAAGCTCCTCTTCTGCCGAACGCAAATTGCGAAGTTCCTATTAGAGGAGAATCTGTATTTCCCTCGTGTCATCTCTTTTGACACAAACAATTTCATTTTTGCACATGATTTCTTTCATTTAGGAATTTATCCACAATTTAGTTTTTATTGACCTTTGACACCCAAAAACCATTCCTCTTCTTACTATATTTTTCATCTCTCATTGAATAGAAAATGTTTCTGCGCTGCCTAGGGTTCTGGAATTGATATTAAAGACTCCATTTATTTATAATAAACGACTGAACGTATTTATTGATCTCCATACCTCCAAAAGATCAATAATTTTGCTCAATACCTCCAAAAGATCAATAATTTTGCTCAATTTGCACTACTTTGCTGACCATACATTTTACATTAGGTATCATATTATACCTCATTTTGTTTTAAATTTGTTGTAAAACGTCATAATTTCAATTTCTCAAAAGAGTTTGCTTCATTAAAATTTCTACATCTTCATGGAGATTGCGTCACCTCAAAAATTATCATCAATTAATTTAATATTAACACTTGAACTAATATTTCAAACTTTTAATTACACGGAAAACGATGGATGTAAATGTCGAAGTTTTTCTAAATCATAAAAAAAATTAATTTCTAGTTACAATTTCGCTCGTATAGATCATGCAATTCACACACAAACATCAAACATTTTTTAAAGTAGGTCATGGGCAAATTCTTCACAATGATTGAAAACGGAAGTTGTTTAGTTGCACCACAAAGCGACACGCATGTGTGCATAAAACATATTTGTCAATTTGAACTGTTATTTTGTCCCTTTAGCAAGCATGGATGTATTCCACCTAAATGACCTAGCCATTGATCTTGTCTCACCTGACAATGACATTAAAAAACTAATGCAAACGGTTAAGCCTGATTGGGAACAAGACAAAATACAAATCAAGGTAAGAGTTTATAATAATTATTAAATTATTTACGTTTTAACGGTGGTCGTGTCTTAAAAACAGAATTTGTCAGGTGGTTACTCGTGTGGGACGTACAAAGTACGATCGGAAAACGAAGATAATGATGTGCTCATCGTTAGAGTTCGGAAATTATTTTCTGATCATAACATAATAACTAATCCTGATTTTGAAAATAAAGTTGTTGAAGTATGGCATCTGTAATTAAACCATTTTTGATTTAAGTTTATTTTTTAAAAATGTTTTAGGCATTATCCAAAGCAAATATTTTTGCCAAAGTATATGCAGTCTTTAAAAACGGTTATTGTTATCAATTCCTTGATGGAAAGCCACTTTTGAACCTCACAGTGCCAGATGAAAATGTTGCAATAGAAGATTACCCTTTCAAGTTAGTTTTTGTTTTGCTCACCAGGAAATTATATTTAAAATTCCATTTTTTAAAAATAGAGAAATTGCTATTGCAATGGCTCGAATTCATTCTGAAAAATTAGTCGGTGAAGATTTTACTGAAGAAACTAGTTTTGAAAAAATAAAAAACGTTTTGAAAAATGACTACCCAAATAATCCTGATATACCCCAGGTTTCAGAGTTGGAAATCGAATTAGAGCAACTTTGTGAAGTGAACAAGAAGTTTCAACAAAATATTGTTCTTTGCCACGGTGACACACATGCTGGCAACATTATATGGGATAAGGAAACAGGTTTAGAATTCGTTTTAGTTTGTCGTAAAAGATATTAACAAATTACCATTACTGTTGACATCTAGGAGCAACAACTTTTGTCGACTGGGAGGTGGCGCATATTGGTTACCCCGCTTATGATATAGCGTATTTCTTTGATATTTTAGATAGTAAAGGTAAAAGAATTTCAAGAATATATATGCGAATTTAAAAAAATATATAATTAATTAATTTCAGTGATTATTCCGTCAGTACAAATGCCTACTGTTGATCCAGGTGCAGTATTAGGAATAAAAATGCAATTTATACGAGACTATCTAGAAAAGTGGTCAGAATTGCAACAGGATGTGATTATAACTGATGAAATTGTTGAAAATTTTCATAAAGAAATTGAATTCTTCAGACTGGTAATTAATAATCCCCTGCACGTTCTGAATTGAAATACAGTTTATGAAATTTATAGATAGTGTACATCAATGTAGTGGTAATGCTTGGAGCTATAACGGCTAAAGCAGCAGAGAACGTATCGGAAGACTTGCCGACAACACCTAATGAGTAGATAAATACGTGAATTAAAATAAAATATGTAACACATAGATTCCACTTATTTTTAGATTTATTTTGAGTTATTTCAAAGCTTACCAAGATAGCAAAGAGGAGATTCTGGCTCTGTTAGATTCATAAGGTCAGTAGGTCACAGACTCGCTTGAAATTTATCTCGCATCTCCATAATGAAGAAATATATTAGAAACACTCATACCTGATTTTGTTGTAAAAAAGTAAAAATAAAAAAGACAAGGTATAGAATCAAGCCTAACTTTTATTAATTACTTTAATACATGAAATATTAAACACATTCATCAAGAATTATAATTTTCATATTTTTCATCAGCATTATTATTATTCACACATGCATTTTTATTCCCCTCTCATCATATTCATATTCACAATTTGTTTTATATAATACGCAAAAATTTACACATCTTTGTACTCTATGATTGGACTGATATTTAGTTCAATTTCTTTTTAAAATTAAGAAACAGAAAAATCTTGTTTAAATTACGGAATGTCTTTAAGGGCCTACAGACATTTAAATACGCTAAGCCCATATGTTAAATTTCCATTCAAATACTAACTTAGAAAAATAATAACTGTTTAAATACAGGGAATGTAATTTTCTTTTTAAAAACCTTCAGCTACTTAAAGTTTCGTGGCATTGGCGGAAATCTCAGATGGAACAGTTTTGTCACTGAGATTATTACGAGTTAAAAAGCCAAATAGAATTTATATCAGCAACAAAAAAATTGATTTTATTATTAGAAAAAGGCAGTGTTATTTCCTGCAAAACTGTCAATTACAGTCTGAAATTGTCAGTGGTAATTTTACATTTAAATGGAATTTAAATATTTAACTAATAATAATAATTATTATTTTTATTTTTATTTCGCCTGTAAGAATTGCATTTAATTCCCCAATTGGCAGTGCGGTTGTAGATTGCATTCCTAACAGCAAATAAATTGATGACAATCTAACCAACCAACTTTTCTACACATTGAAAAATATCACTAAAACGAATGTATTACTTTTCAATTAAAACTGAAGTGATTAGATATGAGCTTCGTGGTTGGCAGTGGTTAATAACAACGAAATGTTAGCAAGGATTTTATTTCCTCATCTAACATCAAATCTGATTTTTAATATATGTCACAAAAACAACTGTGAGGAAAAATAAGTTATTAATTATAACAACAGCAATTAATTCTTGATATGTCAAGAAAAATAGTTTTGTCATGGGAATTAATTGCTGCTGGGAAAAATAGTAAAACACCAGGATTTTTTAACGTTTCTCTTTTTGGACGTAAGAAACGACACTTTCACTGGACATTACAAGGCACGAATTACTTCCTTCTTTAATATCTATTTTTTTTATTTAAGTTTTCTTTTTTTTTTTTTTACTTTTTGTTGTTTTTAAATACTTTTCTAAGTTTGAAATATTTTATATTGACCGAGAATGAGAGAAAAAAAAGACTAAAACTATCAACCACAGCTCTAAAGGATGTTCTGCATAGTAGAAAGATTTGTACTGTTCCAACCACAGCATTGCTTAATGAAAAGCAAATTCCTAAAATTAAGTAGCAAAAAGTTAATTAAAACTTAGAACTCATACATTTGATTTTATGGCTATTTTTTATGATCCAACTAATTGAAATTTAGCCACAAGAAAATTTAAAAACGAGATAAAATTATTATTATTAACATATGCCTAAAAGCTACGACCGAATGATGAATAAATACGAATATAACGTTACAAATATAAAAAAATTAAATTAAAAAATTTGATCATAAACGTCAATATAACCCTGAGAAACTTCGAAAAAAAATTAAAACAAACTCCATGACAAACTCTGGAATTAAATGTCTTTACATTGATGAATATTGCTCTAAGAGTTGCCTAAATTTCAATTATAATAATATTAATAATTATACAAAATAATCCAGAGGTCATTTATAATTAAAACCCACCAGCCGCTATCACTCGGTCCACTCCACTCCACTCCCCTCCCTCCAAATTGAAGCTGCTTTTGCATTTCAATTTTATAATCATCGCTGCACAAACAGCTAAATGCGTGGTTTGTATGTGAGTGTAATATGGAAAGTCTGCACGTCCAACTCTGTACAATCGGAATCCGTGATGCTTCTAACAGACTGCGTCCTCATCGGCGGGGACACTGCCAGTCCAAGCGCCGGACTGGGTGCCATAGACGCGTGTTCGCTTCCCGTTTGATGCAAAGCTTCGACCGAATAGGCTTTATTCCCATTTTCCTTGTTCCTTTTGCTTTTGCTCGATCCCCGCCTTAAATGTCTCTTCTCTTTGCTCGAAGTTCGCCTTAGAAGTATTTTCCATCTGTCGCCACCCGCGCCGTTGGTTTGCGTGTCCGGTAAACTCGGAGCTCGACCCGTCGCGTTGCCGTTTTCGCCGAACAAGACCCGCGCGGGTTTTTCCTCGAATTCGATGGGTACCACGATAAACGAAGTCGGTGGCGGCGCTGCTTGTGCTGACAGGAACCATTCCGAACGAGTCCTCATGCGTGCCGTTTGGCGCTCATGCACCTGTGGGAGGTAGGAGAGGCTCTTAGTGCTCTCTGCGTACCAGTTGATGGCCTTCAGCTCTTCCAGGGTCAGTGCGTGGTGACCACTGTGAGATGAAGAAGTCGTAGACGAAGATTTCTAGAAATTGCACACATACAGAGAACAAAGTGAAAACGAGCAGATGCTCTCAGAGTGTGAATTTTCGTGTTATCATGCAACATGCAGTCTTTTTGTTTTGTTACAATTTAATTTAGTTAGAAATTATGTTTATGTTGCTCATTCAGCAAGCTTTCGAGTGGAAAATAATTAAATTTACTCGTTAAGAAAATTGCAAAATTCATATAAAATAAACCTAACTACCTGAGAATGGATTGAACTGAGGATTGGCATGCTGGGAAGGTCAACGTGCATCGCTATAGTGATTGTTCCACCTGGCAAAGGAGTAAACTGTACTGTGGATGGATGGGTTCAATGATGGACTAATGTTAATTCCTTATTTAAGTTTAAAAATACAGATCAATCAAATCTCTAGTGTTAACATTAATCCATCAATTTTAAGGAAAGGAAGTACATTTAACATCAATGTTGACAAGGGTAAAATCAAAATTCAAGTGACATCACCATGCAGTGCAAACAAAAGCGCTTAACTCGAAACAAGGAACTTGGAGAGAGAACAAAGCGCTTTTAGGCGCTTAAGAAAACCTAGCAAAAAAACAAAGCCACTAATTAAACATATCTTGACTCCAACTGCCGCCGCACGACAGCTACAAAAGACAAGCTCACAAATAACTAGAAAACAACTGTTACAGGACGACAACTATCAAGATATTAGCAATAAAAAACAGCAACGCAATAGAAAAAAAATACACATTTACAATTCAATATGAGATACCATATTTACCCTGCTTTCTGAACGTAGACCCTAAACAATTTCAAGTAGCAAATAAAAAAGGAAAACAAACACAATTCGTTATTCAATCCTTTTTCTTGTACAAAACAGGTTTTCAATAATCAAGATTATATCGGTAATTATACCACGAAAAGTACTCCTGAGGAATATTATTCAATCATAATATACCTTGAAGAGCCCATTCTCCTCTAAGGAGATGCTCAAACGAGTCGATGACTCTCTAAGGGCGGGTTCGTGAATGACCGCAAGACTGGCACTGGTTCCGGGCATTGACAGCGATTCGTCGCTTCCTTCTGGAATGTGTAGCAATGCAGGTGTACTTTGGCTTTCTTCTTGCGATGATAAAGCTGGAAAATAAAATAAATTCTTTTAATTAATTTATTTTTTAAAAATTAATTGAATTATATACAGAAAACATAAACAGCCCCGCACAAACATGCATGCAATTAAAAAAATTAAAAAATTAAAAATACGTGAAAAGAAAATTGGAGAATAGCTGCAAAATTAAAACAGTTGCCTCGAAATAATAAATAATAATAATAATAATAATAATAATAATAATAATAATAATAATAACAAAATATAGAATACTTAGAATATAATGTAGCAGCTCTTCTCCTTACCTTCTAAGTTAAATCTAAGTCCCCATCGTTCACTCTCTTGCTGTAACCAGAGCCTCTCAGCTGCTAATGCTTGCTGGCCTACGATACGGGACAAGCAATGACTGACAACTGTGGTTTACAACAACAACACAAACTAAATGAACAGTAAGGGTATTCCGAAACCGATAAAATTACCTCAATCTGAGCTTGGTAAAATAAACGTTACCATTAAGTCAATTAAAGTTTCTGATTACCCCAATTTAATTGAAAAAGTCAGCAAAAAGACAGTCACTAATTACAGTCAAACTCTAATAAGTTAAAATAAAATTTAAAAAAAAAATAAAATAAAACAAGAAAATAATATTCTAGTAAAAAGCTTAGAGAAATTTAACAAGTTTCTTTGAAGCTCTGGCACTTTGAAAAATTTTCTTAATTTATAAAGTTGCTAACTTTGGAGCAACTTTGAAACTGTATTAGAAAACATTGATGCTTACGTGGCAACATTGTATCGGGCGGGTAGCGAAAAGAAAAAATCCATTCTTCCTCAACTCTGAGAACTCTGCCGGTTATCCTCGCGTAGTATTCGTAATTATCCCGTCCGAATAAATTTGTTACGCCGAAATTATCAATAAGGAACTTCATGATACGCGTAGCTACCTGTAATACAACGTAAGAATGGATTATTTCATTAGGAAAAAAAAAATCAAGTTTCATGCTTCGACACATGCATGAAATAATCTAGCAAACTTCAACAAAATGATCCAGTCACTGTACAAAATCATGCAACATCTTACTGAAATGTTTTCATGACTAAAACACGTTTAAGAAACAAAATACTCCAATGAAATGCATCAATATATAAAAATACACAACTTGAACCTGTTCTTTGTATTTTAAAAGCCCGCCACTTGTAAACATTTATGAATGGAGCCATTGTAGTTTTTATTTCATAGAAAATAAAATTGATTCATTCGTGCTGCATGGAACATGCAAATTATTTTCATTTCTCATGCCAGAACAAAAAGATATGCAAGCAAATGGTTGACACCGCCTTGAATAATTATTTTATTTCGTTGTCGCATTACTTACGTCGATTTCAGCCTTTTGGTACGAATGAATGGTAAGAATAAAGCAACGTCTTAGAATTTTTTTATACAATCACATCTTTCACCACTTAGAACAAAATTTTCTTTCATCATCAGTCTTATCATTAATATTTTAATTAACGAAAGATTTCGCGATACAATATGTAGCATTGCATCATTCCATTTGAAAAAAAAAAGCAGAAAAAGAAAGAATTTTTCCACTTGATGAAACAAAGAGACCAATTAAAATAATTTCTACACTATTAAAATAATTTCCAGAATTTAATAATATATCATTTATCAGCAGTTCTACCCATAAAAAAAAAATTTTATGTAATAAACATAACGATAAAACATTTTCTTTGTCAAATAAATAATCCCTAATCTCAAAAAAATAATTATACCTTAAAACGAACCACATCTGCCATTTTAGCTTGTTTCCCATCACTCACGCAAGAGTGAAAAAAACTTGGAGCGACACTCACACCAAGAGCCTCTGATGTCATCCCTGTTTGAGCTCGTTCGGAATGGGTGGCGATTACTCGGAATGTACCAAATAAAAGAACGAGTAATCGCTGAGCATGAATAGGCAATGATGTAATCAAACTATATTCATATAAAAATAAAAAATATTTTTAAAATGTTTTTTAAAAAAATCAATAAATGAATGGATCATTACTTATGAATTTGATCCCTTTGTTCTTCTACATCAGCTAAGTCTATAATTTGGAATAATATTTCTTCTCCTTCGGAACCAAATATTCCATCGGTCAATTTCCGTAAAAATTTCTGAAACAATATTTAAAAAAATTAATTTTCAAAGTAATATTTTTTTTTTTAAATTTTCATACCTTGAGTACAGACGCAATAGTATACGTAGAGAAGTTGTCAATATTAACAAGTCGTCCGTTTTGCAAAAAATGAATGAGCTTTTTCATATTTCCTTGATGGCCGGGTGCACGAAAAATGTCTTTTTTGTAGGGACCTTCTTTGTTCAGTTTCAAGATGAGCACCTAAATTTAAAAATAAAAACATAAAAAAAAATTAAAAAAAATCAACAAATTTAACAGGAACATTGACCTCAACATTCATTTCACCACGGTTAGGTGTTAAGACACATTTTGGCTCAATTAAAATTTCACTCTTATTACCTTGTTGACAAGTCAGATGATTGCATGGCTGCAACCTTAGCTACGTTCTTATCTATTTTTAAACCCTACTAAGCACAACCGCCTCGCTCTTTTCAAATCTTATTCCATTCTAAGTAAACACACATCTACATCAAACAACAAACCGTCGTTCTGCAATTTTATTTTTATTTTTCATTTTTCAATTAACAAACATAATTAATAAATCCGACCATAGTCTAGATTCCAATTATAGATCAATTTGCAAACAAAATTGTAAACAAAAATTAAATTATAAAAAATTAAAAACATTTTTTTTTTGTTGTAATTTTTAATTTCAAATTGATATTTATTGCACAGAAGACAAAATGTATTCAAAATGAACTTCTCTGCATAGCCTGGCTGATTGCAAGCAAGCGGAGTATTTTCATTCACAAATGCAGTGGCTGTGACCCGCTTTTATCCGCCAACTCCTTCTTGCCTATTCAGAGGAGGAGAGAGCAAATGCTATTTTTAGCCGAAGCGATCAATGAAATGTGTCATCTCCGGGGAAAGTGGGTCAGCTGTTCCCTCAGCTTCCCGCTATTCTCTCAACACACACATACACACCCATCCACATAGCAAAAGGTAAACAGAATCCCAAATGCACCTTTTTGACTTCCCAATAATGCTGCAAAACAAGTGCATCGACTAAGCAAAACCGCACAGATCAATCCGTTATTTATTTATTTATTAGTTATAAGCATTCATCAACTTTAGGTTTGCAAAAATGCATTTCATTCATTTAAATTTTCGATTCATTTCTTCGTTAAATTTAGATACAATTTTTAAATAAATAAATAGTTTTGTTGCAGATGTTTCATTTCTGTTAGCTGATTAGACAAATAAAAACAAGATAAACAAGCTTTGGAACCGAAAGTAAATTAAATTTAACTAAACTTAGGCATTGTTTGTTTATCTTTAATAAAAAAATATATTTTTTTTTTTCAATGTGCAAAGAGCCAATTTCATGTATTATATCAAATCAAATGATAAAAGGCTCTAATCAAAACCGAAAGTCTTACCAGAAGGGGTCCAGGAATGCCTGTTTTGCACACTTGCTCCAAGGAAGCACCGAATTTCACTCTAAAAATGGAAAAAAAACTCATTTTAGAGCGAAAAATTAAAATTAAAATAAAACATCTTGCAGATTACGACACAACTTATCCACTTTAGGTTGGGTAGCAATGAGCAGGAAGTTGGACATATTTGGATAATTAAGTCATCCGATTTTGAAACCCTTCAAAATCAATTTTTACAATGCATTTTTTTGATTAAATTTATAAAAAAAAAAAAAAAAAAAAAAAAAAAAATACCTTACAAATGACAATCTTTAAAATACACGCAACGACAAGGATGAAAAAAAGAGAATGAGATAAGAATTTGATTGATAACGAACTTGAGATTTCCCAATCTCTGATTCATTTCCTACGTTCCATCTCGAAACCTTTAATTTTATTTATTAATTTCGCTAATTACTTAATCTTAATGAGCCAAAAACAAATTGTATAACGTTACACAAGGCAGAATATTAATAATTTCATAGTACAATGCACACATTCATAATTTAGTCACTTAGTGTTGGCGAGCGAGCAATGGACTTAGTGTCAACACGTTTTGCTTTGTTCATCACACTTACTTTTCAATTCGTCTTGGGTAAGGACTGGCTGTAGAATGTCCGCACGAAGTGACCACGCTGCCCAAAGTTGCAGCTCTTCTGTGCATACGGCGGGCCCAGGTGGCCATGACAGGTGAAAGGGGTTGAATGGAAGAGGAAAAAGGCAAGACAAAAAACTACGAGTGGACCTTCGAAGAGGGTGCGGCATTCAATGCACTTGCACTGACTCAATACCAAATTAAGATCGCTTCTACACGCCTGCAGCAGGGTCAATTAAACACTGGAAAAATGATTAAATTTGTTAGGATATGATTGCAATGGTTTGAATGTTTTCTTCGCTAGTTTTTACCTAACGATCACGCGACCGAAATCCATCTCGGACGGCAATACAGGGAAGCCCATCTCGAAACCTATCACACATTCGTAAAAACAAAATTGAGGCAGTGATAATGTTGAAAACAAGAGCCGGTTTCCTTAGGGGCCATCGTTCGGCCAAACGCCCACAACCGGCGTGAGATTTTCCCGCGTCTGCAACTCCGAGACGACTGAATGACAACCCCAGTCCACCCAAACAGACAAAATGGCTGCGTCTAAAAATGAATGCAATGCGCCATCTAGCGAGAAAAACACCACAAATATTTGATGACGTACAAATACTTGATAAATGCTGTATTATATTTGATGAGAAATTACGTAAGTTTTACCACTTTTTTTGCTTTAAAGAATGAGATTGTGACGTCGTAATGAATTGAAGTACAGCTCCTGGTCTTGATGCCCATTATTGAATTTGTTGTATGTAATCAGCTTCCATTCAAGCGTTTATTTCGGTTTATTTTTAATTCATAAATCATAATACATTTCTCAACAAATTTTATTCAACAACAACAACAACAACAACAACAACATGAGAAATTAATACATCTGCTTTGAAAATTAAGTTCATTGCTATGACATTACTAAGCACACTTTTTTCCGATCAGGTGAAAATGTATCATCAAACTCCTCATTTTTCTTTGAGTCACACCCAGCATTTAGTTTCTCTCGCTCAGATGCTTCCTTTTCCTGTTTACAATTTTCTGGATCTAAACCGGTGTGACAATATTTCTGATATAGCTCGTTATTTGCTTGAAAAAAAATATTGATTAAAAATAAAATAGAAAATGCTTTTATGGTGGGGTACTTTGTCTGCTTTCAAGAATTTTTTGATTTTTTTCACAGAAAGTTGTGGCCGGTTTTTCATGCTTAGTTTTAGGTTTTGTAGTAGCATTGTAAGTAAAGTCGCTTTCGATTAAATCTTTACCAGCTTCTTTTCTGAATTTTTTAAACTTCTGCCAATGTTGAACCTACGAGATAAAATTTTAGTAAAATAAAATGACAATTTTTATTTAAATTTATTTATTTTACCGCTTCGTCTATTTTCTTAAATTGCCATGACCATGTAATATCGTACAAAAATTGCCGGTGATCATATCGATTGTCATCCGGACTGTAAGTTTCTGCATGATAAGCAGGCGTTATGACAGTCATTTTATGTCTATTTATGGCATAGCAGCGAAAGAAATGTTTCACTTTCATGGCAATCTTTGCAGGGCAGAAAAAAAATACAATATTTTCACCAAAATTTGGATCAATACTTTAAATTTTAAATTGAAACCTCGTCAGGGCAATGTTTATCCTTCCATTCATGCACCAATTTGCAAAACATTGAAAAGGGACCACATCTCGATATTTTTCGAAATCGTCCATACAAAGATAATTCTTCATACGTCATTCCCATGTCGACTTCATCACTCTGCATTAAAATTCCCTCTTTTAATGGTTCCAATTCAGCAGTAGCCGGTGCATAAAGTATACTAATTGGTAAAAAAGTTATTCTATTATCGGTTATTATCTATTATTTAGTACATACGGCAATTATAAATAAAAAGTTACCTATCAATAGAACTGTATCCGTATTTCTTCCTCATAAATAATAGGAACTTTTTAAGATCAATTTTACTAATTCCACCAACAGGACTCAAGTCGGCACTTGAGCAATCATATTTAGTCAAATAACCACGCAACCTTTAAAAATAAAATTGAAAATAATAATAATAATGTATATAGTTTTCAAGTTTAATCATTTACCCCTCTTCAACATTTGCTGCTCCTAAAACTAAGAGACTTCCTGGTCGTCCACGAACCCATAAAATCAATTGTGCAAATAAGTATGCAATAATCATCCGCAATCTCGCCTGTAAAAAAAGAATTAACACTAGTAAAAACAATAAGAATAAAGCATATTATTTTTTACCTGAACATTTTGCAAAGCTAGGTTTTCTCTACTACTCCCGCCGTGCGCTTTAAATTTCGGTATTAGACCCGTTAAATTAGTAAAAATCCCCAGAATAGCCGCCACAGCTAAATCAATAGACATACTCAGATGATAACTTCCAATTTCCTCCGATAATTGCTGCGCACGACTGCGAGTTTCTCGAGAGGAATTTTCAGTTGCCATATAACACGTAACTAAAAGATTATCACATATTTCTTTTGCACTTTCTGGCATATAAGAAGAATCGCCGACAATTCGTTGTAAATCTGCTAGAACTTTCTTGTTGCCGGTTCGAATCGCTTCAAAAACATGATTGCACATACAAGAAACGATGCACGCTGTGGAGGCGCTATCGACACCCCCACTTAATGGTATAAGGAATCCACCTTGCCCCGATCGCCTCAAATAATCCCACAACCAACAAGCTGGTCCTAAACTAAAATTTAAAAAAATTACTGAGTACCAATTTAATAAACCGCGATTTTTTTTAGATACCTGATTTCCTCTTCGGGACTAAAATAAGGTTCTTTGATGGCTTTTTGACTCGGATAAGCTAAACACGAATCGTCATCGTCTGATGAAAGGGAAAAATCAACTTTCACACGAGTATACGCTTCAGATTGTGCTGCTTGAACGTTACGACTGCGAAAACTGTTTCTATACATGCGGATGTCTTCAAGATCTACTGTTGCTGTAGCTACTTCCTATACGAACGGATAAAAAAATAATTAAGAACAAAAAATAGTAATTTTTATGATTTATTACCACTTCATCCAATGAAAATTGCTTGCACAAACTGACAAAAAAACCGTTCACAGCAATCATGGAATTGCCATTGTAGAAAACACGCTCTCCATCGCAACCACGAATGTTTGAAAACATATAGATGCCCCCAGTCTAAAATCAATGCAAAGTTTAAAGTGAATTTTACTAATTTTTTTATATAAAAATTACTTTGGCAGATGCTGATTTAACTAGATCGAAAGCGATATAATCTTTTTGTAATTCGTGATAACTAGCGCTGCCGTTAGTAATAATCTCAATTCCATCCAAACCCATTGGAATGTGAGGACTGAAAATGTAATTACAATAAATTAATTAAATTTAAAATTAGCTCAAATATATACCTGTTTGGATTCCACAATTCTTCACAAATTTCGAACCCGATGCACGTGTCAATAGTTGCTAAAACTGCATCCCCAAATGGCACAAATCGCTGTCAAACAAATTCATTAAATTAAATTTTTTTTACTTCTATAATTCAATGTACGTTTATATATCACACCTGTCCCGTTATATCAGTTATCATTCTCGGCAGAAAATGTTCCTCCAATTGTCTTGTTTTGGTCCAAGCAGTAAACCATCGTGATTCTCGGTAGTTTCCATCGTCGCAAAGTATCATTTTAGGTCGGATAAGTACTATCTTCCTGAAATCCATGCAAATATTCAGTAAAAAAACAAATATTCAAATAAATATAAATTTTTAATAAAATAAAAAACATTTATTTAATACGCGCCATTACTTTGAATCTAAAAAAAAATAA
>JH432010.1:226672-429896 GCA_000239455.1 Strigamia maritima | reverse complement strand
TTCTTCAATTTTCACCACTTGTACAAATGGTGAAAATTGAAGAAATTTAATTTTATATTTTTTTTAGATATAAATTTTTACTTATTGAAAAGTACGACTCTGCAGTTGTAGGCAACATTTTTGTGCATAACAGGCCTATAAAAACATTATTTTAATATAAATACGTACTTTAAATGTATGTATAAACCTACATTCCTATGTCAACAATCATTCCATGGCAAACCTGATTTTTTAACAACTCGGCTAAAATTTCCCAAGAGTGCATAAATGTATCACTTTCATAAAAATGATCGCCACATCCGTAGCCACTGAAAACAATAAAAAAAAGTTGAAAAAATACGGTAACTAATTTTTGTTGATGCACAACTATTGATTTTACCAAATTTCTAATTCAGGTCCCGATCGAAATGTAGCTTTCATCTCCCTGGCAACTTCGATGCCTTTTGAAAGAGCAAAAAATAAACATTACACATTTCTATACTTGGAATACTGTTCTTACTTTCGACAATCCGTAAGTAATTTCCTTGAAAGTCCATGGCCCACTGATTTAAACTGCACACAGCTACCGTTACTTTCCGACCCATGTTTTTATAAGGTTACAATTTCTCTCGCTCTATCTCCTCGCTGCTATCTCCTCCCATAAAATCTACTCAAATCAATGTCTAGGGGCAGGATGGAACTTCATGTTACAAAAAACGCACGTTTCGGTTTTTCGGGTTTCGGGTTGTTCGGGGAAATAGACAGCCAATAAATACACTGGCTCTGGCTATGACAGTGCGAAAAAACTATACCTTGCTAAGACAATCAATCATCTTTTTTAATTCTACAAATTTCTGTACAAAGAGTTAGTTGATGCCATTATATGTGTCTGGCAAAGTTCTTTTTTTTACTGTAAACATGTAGCGCAATACTGCCGCTAGAAGTTCGTGTTTTTTGATTAGTTGGAGCTAAAAAAAGACGGTTTTTAAAATGCGGATAATGGCGAAAATTAGAGTTTGTTTCAACACAAATGCTAATTACATACACATGTCATGAATTGAAAATAACACTTGCAAATTTAAATTTAGAAATACCTCAAATAACAAATTTTAAACTCTTAAAATTAAAAAAAAAATTTAATATAAATATTGTTGTAACAAATTTAAGTTTTTCTAAAAATAAAATAAACAAAAAATATTTTAATAAAATATTATTAAATAATAAACCATTAACAATTCTACAATCTGTCGCCAGAGGGAAACAGGGCGTATCCAAACTGAGGTAAATAATCAACGGGTGGAGATTGGAGACACATGGCATGGAGCAGACACCAGATGCTGGCAAAGTGACACAGACAACTTCAATCATCTTTCCCACGACTGTCAGCGAAAGAGAAAAGATGCCAAAAATCACTTTTAATCAAATTGTTTTTCTTTTCATCTTAACTATCAGCAAATCTCAAGGTAAAATCTCCAATTTTCGATACTTTCATCTAATTATCAACAAAATATTTTGTTTTAAACATCAAAAACTCTAATAATTTTTTAAATTTTTTTAAAAATAACATTATTGTTTTCTGAAAAGGATATTTGAATGGTAAAAAAAACAACAATACGATGTATAAATGTTTATTTTGTATTGGTCAGTGCAAATATTTATTCAGAATTTCTACAATTTTTTTGTTTGTTTTCAATTTAGAACTTTTTTCACCCAATTCAATAAATTAGCACGTGAATAAAACTTGTAGTGCGAAAGCCAACAAATCTCATTAACTATCCCCGGATTAAATGCGTCTGATTTAATGGTGTGGTTTGCAAAGTCCACTATTTCCTCCTCTTAGATTAAGATAATCATTTTAATTAAACGAAGAAAACTTTTCTTCGCCAAAATGACCTCCATCGCAGGAAATTACTTGTGGCTTGACCATTTCCCACAAATCGAAATTGACCCCCTGCCTAAGCTTTCCTGCACAACACATATCTGTTTCTGACACGATATTCTGTTTTAATTATCTCGCTCGCGCCAAAAAAAAAATAAAAAAAAAATCCAAGTAGTGTTTGGAACGTTAGTTAGGTTCGACGAAAGTTGGCATCTCAAGAGGTATTCCTCACTCCCTTGCAGTTGACATGGCCAAATTAATCTGCCACCAGGAAGCCATAATAAACTTATGGAATTTTTATATGATAAAAATCATTTCATAATATTGAGCAACGATGATTTGTGAAAAATGTATATGTTTTTATCTCTCTACTTGAATGCAGGCACATAAGACCCTTACTGAAAATAATATGTATAAATTAAAATATATTTTTATATATTTAAAACAAATATACAAAATTAAACTGAAGTTTTAGAACTCGAAAAATCGGGTCAAATAGTCCCTGCAACTGCAGGCTCTACCTAACTTGTCTAAGCCAGTACTCTTCCACTTTGCATTTGAAGGCCCCACCCTTCAGAGCACCACCCACCGTGGGTGTAAAAACATTTACTTAAAACGTTATTATAAATTTGATTTTGCAGTTTCCTTTTCTTATTTTCAAATCAGTAAATATTTTTTTAGGTCTCAAATATTTCATAGGACTAAAACAGTACCTAAATAAACAATAAACGGCGCCGGCTAAACTTTATAGTCCAAAATTTCATATAATTCCTTTTGATGTTTTTTCTCTACAGCATTCAACGTAGAATGCACAAAAATTGTTCCATTTTTTTTTAAAATAAAGAGACTAACTAGACACCAAAGCACGTCCCGGAACCAGAAATAGCATTCTAAAAATATGCGAAATATTCAGTTGCTTACAGCCATCTATTCGCACATTACATACATTTTATCAGTTGCCATGGCAACCTACAATGACATCTCATGACAAGATTGTCCTTTCCCTTCATTCCCTTCACTCCAAATGGACTTTGGTCGACACCTTAACAGCTACCAGACATTTGTTGAACAAAATTGGATCAACATGTTTCATTTGAAACAAGTTGAAATCGAGTTAAACTATACTTACTCACCAAAATCTCATATTTCTCTACTTTTCTTCAACCCCTACATGAGATGTTCATAGTGCGACTGAGAAAAAAGAGAAAAACCTTTAGGAAATCAAGCCCTCGTCTTGCATATTGAGTAGATTTTCAAGAGGAAAGAATGGCAATCATCTATTTGATAGTGTCTTCTTTGGGAATCTTAAAGTAGTGGAGCCATCAAATTACTTGGCGCTATGTAATTAAGTTGTTAGTAAGCAAATGCACACTAAGCAAATTTTTAGTCTCCCAAATGTGACACGTTCCTCTTTTTTCGTTTAAAAATAAAAACTCTGATAAAATTAATAAACTCCAGCTCGTGTTCAAAGCAAATTTGAAATTATTGCCCCCCTTTCTAATTCCCAATTGGTTCTAAAACACAGCACTAATTAAGCATGCACCACTCACTTCTTATTAAATAAACAATTTTATCCAATTAAGTTTATTCTTTATTGATATTAAACTTAATTAGCGGAAATATGCTTAAAAAAAACATTCGTAGGTCAAAATCACGCACAACAAAGAATTATTTCCTATTTTATTAAATTAACGAATGAAATATCTTGTTTTATAGCAACAACTTTTAAAGTTCATATAAAAACATTTCAAAATTGATATATTTTCCAATTTGTATCAAAATGTCCTAATATTTTTTTCTCAAATAATTAAAATTCTGTATATGTTTGTATTTATAATAATCCGTACGTTTGTTTTACTTGCAATGAGATAAAAATCCCTCTACGCGGTCAAACCCGAACTTGGATTTCTCGCCAAATACGTGTTTCAACTCATAATCGAACACCATCTCTTCTTACCAGTCAATATCAACAAGCACCCTTTGATTGGATGACACGAATCTCCCATCGCCGCTAACTGCATCCCATTCATTTGACACACACGCAAATTTTTATTTCTTTTTCTTTCTTTTAAAAGAAAATATCCAACTTTGAAATTAATTTTCCAATTTTCTTTACCGCTACTTGAATTTAATCTGCCAATCATTCATCGAGTGTTTCGCATATAGATATATTATTTTATTTTAAATAAAAATATATTTCATTTTCTTTTTTAATTTCAAATTTGAAGATTGCCAAATCGTATTTACAATTCCGTCCACCACTTATGCATTTCAACGTTCACGGATGCATGTCAACTCCAGCTGCCAATTATGGTTTATTCCTAAACACAACCAAATGCTTTTACTCACGATTCATAAAGTGCACATGTGAATATAACAGAAAGAAAGCAGAAAAATTTTCACACAGCATTTTAATATTGTCTTCTCCCATTAGAAGCACTGAAAACAGGTGCAAATCAACTTGCAATGACATGACGTGCAGTTGTAATTACTGGGCCTTAAGTGGCCACTTGTTGATTCGTGCCGGAACAGGACAACAACTGCTTTGTTTCTGTCGATCACTCCAGGTAAAGATTTATTATTGCAAAAATAAATCACAAAATTGGAACCAAAAAATTTTAGGATTATTTCCCACTGTCAATCAAATCAACGGAACCGTTGTCACTGACGTCACGGAACTTCAATACGAGTTATGCTGACATTTCGTACGAATTCTATGAAAGCGGTATAAAATCAAATCCCTCAAAGTCGAAAATGATCAATCAAAAATAAATATCGTTTCTCTGGAAAGCAGAATGTGGCGACGAACACATCACCCAATCCCCAGGAATAATCTTCTCCAGGGATGAGTCTCCATCACCCACCGTCACAAAAAGCAGTTTCCACTTCGTCAAATGCACCTGGATCATACATAGTTACCATAGCAACCACATTTCTCTCAACTTGGCAGCTTTGCGAAACGGTAAAATGAAAAGAAGAAAAAATAAAAACTTTTATTCATTTTTTCCCTTCTTCTCTCTCCGTTCAGGTAACTGCAGCTCTTTCAACATATCCATTTCTCCACTTACAAGCATGACAACTGTTAACAGTACTTTTATTTTCTGTTCCGGAAACCCAAGAATAAACATAACTATTCCTGGAGAATTTCCAGCAACTTCTCTTAGGTAAAAACGCCGTGAAATCGATCACACTAAATAAATAAAACGTTTAAAACTCTTTAGATTATCCACTGTGGGATTTAAACACATTAAATACAAAATCGGCTGGGATGTAATTGAGCCAAACGCGCCCCAAATTCCATCAAGAGGTAAAAATCGAATTTAAACTCTAAAACATTAATTTACTAGTACTTTTTTTCTTTTTTACAGCTCCTTCACTTCATTTCTATCTACATATAATCGCCGTCGTTGTAATATTCAAACACAAGTCATAGCAAGAATTGTTTTATATATATTTGCAAGACTTGTTTAATTTTTATAAACATATATATATGTACCGACAACAACTTCAGTAACAGAAAAATCACGTCAAACGTCGATGTGTACAATATTTACAACGCCTATTATTTAATCGACCTCTGAATCTGGTGTATCAATCGTATACTCGTAATAGAGACCGCTTTCAGCAGTGTTTGCTTGTATCCAGTGATTAAATACCGCGTTTAATCCAGGCGTAAAATAATTCTGCCAATCACCCACTTCACCTGCATCCAATTCAAATTGTAAAAATTGTACAGAATTTTAAATACCGTAACAAATTTTTTTTTTTTTACCTTTGCGTAAGAATTTAGCTTGACCCTTTTTCCAGAGACCAAGTTCCTCCCAATGGTCGTAATTGATCATTGGATTAGATTGCATTGATTTAAAATTGCAGTGCTCTACGATCTGATTCACTTCTTCCTCCCTTAATGCTTTACCCATAAATTGAGAGATTCTTCTAACAACACCGGCCAAATCCTGTATAAAAAAAATTTAAAAAAGTTACAGAATTTGTTTGGTAAAATTGGTATTTTTGAGAAATTACTTGATGCAAGTCTTCGTATTTTAGAAATAATATGTTATCCTTGTCTCTTTGCTCCCAAAATGGTAGAACGTGTTTCCAAAACGGGCAGTATGGTACTAAACAATTTTTTTTATAAACAATTAAAATTAAATTATTTTTTTTGATGAAATTTACGTTCGTCTTTCACAAATTTATTAACTAAATCCTTGAAAGAACCCTGGTAATCGGTAATAGTTAACATTTGTAGAAAATGAAAGAAGGAAACGGCTACGTCCTTTGGATTACGCGTTATATAAATTATCTGCAGATATTTAGAAAATGTATTTAATAAACGATGTTCAATTATGAGTATTTTATTTTTACTTTGCAGTTTTTATCTTTCACTTCATTGGGTAATAAAACGTAAGGCAAGTGAGTTTTTATAAATCTCGGTGACTTCATTTTCTCAATACTATTAACCCCCGGATAAATGAACTCCAGAAATGGAAATCTTTTCTCTAACGACGTTGATTCAGCTGTGGCAAAATCCAAATCATTTCCAATTAAATAGACAATTTCTTGTACCCATGTTGTGCCTATAAAACAAAGCTATTATTAGAATAATTCAGTAAATGAATGAAAGTTAAGTGAAATTCGACCTGTTTTCGGAAATGAAACGACATAAACATCATCGTCTCGCGGGTGAAAATGTTCCAAATCTCTGAAAATATTTTTCCCAAATGCAGTCGGAAAAACGTGTCCTTTGAAGCGGAAACTTTTTCCTCCGTCTTTGAAATTCGGGTCTACAGGCAACATTTCATAGTGCTTGAGAAACTCCTCAGATTCCTCCCTTCGCTTTCGTTTGACCAAAAGCGCTGCACTCAGAGTTCCGCCAAACATAAGTGTCCAAAAAAGACGTTTTCGTAGCTGCCATTTCCGAATTTCACCGTCGTCGTGCCCTTGGTAATTGCTGATATGTCGGCATACACAAGACCGTGTTAAAGTGATTTGTTGACGTTTGTACTGTAAAGATGACAAAATCGAACGAAACGCACGATGAAACATTTTTTTCTGCAATTAAAAATAAAATAATTTTTTAAATATTTATTAGAAATCTAATTGCATCATTAAAGCTGGTTTTTAATGTGAAATAATTACGATACAACGAACTTTCTGACCTAATCAGACGACAAATGTTCGTAGAAATGAATCTAAGTTCTCAATTTGGTTCCAAGATGTCGCCATACACGTGAACTTTATAAAACCTGGTCTTACATGTAAAAACGCGAAAAATAAATCGTCATTATTCTTAAATAATTATTCCTAAAATAAAACTACTATTTATTAATGAAATCAAACTTACTTCAAAATGCATTTTTTCACCGTCAATTTTCTAAATTAAAAAGAAAACACCCAAAAGAAGCGGTCATTTGGTCACAGCAGTGGTAATTTAATGTTCAAATTATTTTAAATCACACGTGCTAGCTTAATAAAACAGCAGTGGTAAAGTGGAAACCCTGAACGAACAGAGAAAACTCTAATAAGGAACAACATGGCGACTTTAGGCGACAAAAACAACAATACAAACAATCACGAGCTGGTGCCGACTGACACGAGGCGCACAGCATTGTAAGTAATATCAGGAACACAATCCGTCTTGAAACATGACGGGTAAAAATTTTCAGAGATGACCTAAAGCCCAGAAGAATCTTCACAACAACATCTATGGATTCCAAACTTCGATCTCGCAGCCTTCCGGCCCTCAACCAACTGGAAATGCAAAAACCGTTCGCTACCGAAGATTCGTAAGCACATTAGAATTTAGTAGAAAATAGAACATTTAAATTTTTCCAACTTAGCAATCCCCTGGTGGACTGTCCATCCGAGGAACCAACCCCGCCGTGGTTGCAAGAAGAGCTGCAAAATGTATTTGTGAACAGCAACTCGCAAGAGTCGGTCATCGCGCAGTCACTTCCGGAAGGTGAAGGATGTCCAGTAGATGCCGACTGGTCCGAGAACTCAGGCAGAAGACGCGTGAGCAGTCTGTCGGATATCTGTCGATATTATCGATATTACGAGGTTATCCGCAGACATTCGGACCACTTCCCATGGGGTTACCCAGGCCACATGTTGTTTACGAGTTCACCCGTGTTGGATGACGTTCCTCCAGAATGTCCCGTCGAGTCCATGTACGTGCCCTATCAACCATCGTTTGAGGACTGCTATATCGACGACGAGACGTTTTTGGAAGACATGGACTCGTTTTCATCATCGATGGAAATGTGGGAGGATGCAAACGCCATGGCGATCGAATTAGATGCTATGGCGCTTGACGATTCTCCTGAAGGCGATGGAGATGATTCACTCAACAATGGGTTTATGAATTATAACTTCAATCATAATTTCAAGATGTATCTAAAATTGTAAAAAGGGTAAATAGCATGATGCGCCACGTTAATATTAGAAAGGGTTGAACCGCAGATGAAAGATTGACGTTGGTTTTTTAGTGTGAAATCAACGGAATATATATTAAAATGAAATGAAATATATAATATATATAAATGTTGTGGTGAACCATGTAATTAACTTGTTCTAAAACTGCGAAAAAAAATCAATCGGTAAATGAAAAAAGTGTACACAAAATCGATCAAACAATAAAAATGTATATTAAAAATATAGGGTATATTATTAGATGGGATATTAAGGCTTAGGTAATTTCATATTGTATAAATTAATGCAATTTGGTATTGCTGATGTAATTAATGGAATATGTAATAAAATATTCTCGTTTCAACCACGCAATTCGATGAATTGGAATTTCTTTAAAGTCAATAAGTTCAGTGTGAATTCTGATGGCCAGCTGTTGAATATTAAAACATTAAACATTCAGTTTGTTTTGTTTAAATCACACCAGAAGAAAATTAATATTTTATTTATGCATCCAATTTTGTACGTCTAATTGTACGTATAATAAAAATACAGAAAAACAGCCAATTCAAACTTAAGTTTTTTGTTGTTTTCATTTTTTCTTCTAAAAAGCACACCGTAGAACAAAAATTTTGTGGAGTTCTACAACAAATAGAAACTAAATTCGCCGAGAGAGAAACCTGAGGACTTTTAATATTAAATGAAAAACTATCGTCAACTTTTTGATATGTACAGTTTTATAAATTATACAAAAAAAAAAAAATTCCTAACTTTTGTGAAACAAAAAAAGAAATTGAAGAAATGTCAACATGATACATCGATTTCACTCCATTAACAGTCAAATTATCTTTTAGCAACATTATGTGGTGTCTGGTGGGTTTCAACTTGCGAAAATTACATTTAAAAACAGAAAAGATAAATAAAACCTGTCACGACAACATATCTATCACAGCTGCAAGTTTGTGAAAACAGCTAAAGCTACGATCAACAAGGAGATTCCGAATGTTTAGCAAGAACATTCTTTTTTTTTCTTTTTAAAATACACAAACAATAGGAGTAGAAAAATTGATTCGTATCAAAAAATGGAGGACAAAAAAATTAATTTTTTTTTATCATTTGCACACAAACATTTCTCTATTAAAAACATACTTCGTAGGACAAGAGCAGAGAAAACTATATACAATAAGTTGAAGGTATTGCATAAAACTGGTAACTGATTTAACATCCCAACATCAAACATTTTGGTATCCCTAAAATATTTCTATAAATAGGCACAAACAAGCAAAACAAATCTGTGCCGTAAGTACAAAATTTTTTTAATCTATACAATATTATAAGACAACAGGCAGTTTCTCAGCTGCCTTCAGTCGATGGTTTTAACAGCAGAATATTAGCAAAAGGCACTTTTCAAAAATTTTGTCACAATTTTTGGCAATTTAAAAAATAAAAATAATACATATATTATTATATTGGAAATGGTAGGAAAAAAATTGAAACATTTTTTTATAATATAATAATAATTATAATAATAATTTTTTCAAGTACAAAGATGCCATGTACAAAACAAAACGTTTCATTTCTTCTTCTTTTTTTTTAAAAAAAAGAGCAAATTTAATTCATTTTCTAAACAAAAAAAATTGAAAAAACAAATCTATTTTGAAAGTTTACTAATAACACGAATGAGAGCTCCATTTTCATCCCTTAGCCTTTGGTTATCAGATCTTAGCTGCTCCAATTGCTGTGAAAAGAGAGAAATTCCGAGTAAAAATTAATGTAAACACGCAAAATAAATTTATAGAAAAACGGTAGGCTATGAAAATAAAAATGTGAAATTTTTATTTAGGGTCTGTAATATGGCGCAGAAATGACTAAGTAGTTGGCAACAGTCATTTGGAACCACCGTTTCTTTCTTAAAGGTCAAGTGCACTTAAAGTTAAAAATTAAAAATCAAAATATAATAAAAAAGTTAAGAAACTACATTTTTTACATTAAAAGTTTCTACTAATATTGTATCTTCGAATTGTGATGTCACTAAGTTGATGGTTGTTATTTTTTGCTCAATGCTGCACAAATGTCTTTTTTAATTGGTAAAAAAATCAGTGCATTTGACCTAACTGCCCATGCAAACTTGCATCAAACAGATGATTATAAAAACAAGAACTTTTGTACAGCACCTTATCTGAACTCGTGCAAACCTTAGTTAGTTGTAAACAAAACAAAAAATGCTACAAATTACCACACAAAAAAAATTGTTTATACTAGTACCTAAACGTGAATAACTAATGATTAAGCAGTAGAAAAAAACGTGCATAAACCATATACTACACTAAAAAGTATGTTACATGTTCCATTTAACACAAAAAAAGAAATAAAAAATTACTACATTATCTTAAATGTAGTAAATTAAATTTTTGATCAAAATTCAATCTTTTCCTTGAGCAATTCTACAAATGAAACATGCTACACACGCACTAAATAAACAAAAAATTTTCAATTCTGATATCCTAATCCTACACACCTCGCATTTTGATGTAATATTCCCTTATATACTTATTTTTACCTATTTATTTGTCAGTTTGGACACCACACGAGTCAAAGCTCTATTTTCAGCTTTTAATTTTTCATTCTCCTGTTTTAATTTATTCATATGCTGAAAGGAAAATAGTAAAAAAAAAAAATGTACAAAAAAGTTAAATTGTCCCCAATTGTAAATTTATATTGCGGAATCAAATTTCCATGCAATGTTATCTCATTAATTATGCTAAAATTAACCCATGCTCGTGCAGAGTCAACACCTGTTAATTAACCACAACAAACAACTATAAAAAGACAAAAATATCATTTACAACTAACAATAAAAATTCACTAAAATAGAAACAAAAATTCTTTAAAGTTTATAATATCGTCAATTAAATATGACATTTTAAACGTGCATTTACCAAATAGTTCTCAGACCTGTCACCATGCACACGCTTAGTTTATTTTGACAGAAAATTTAAATTTTGTCAATAATTACTTTTACAAAAAATAAAATGAAATTTGTATCAATATCAAGCAATATGACTAATTACTATTTAAGTAATCCGCCAACATAACGCCATTATTGAAATCAATATCCGTGCCGTACACGTAATTAACCATTTAAATTTTACATGGTCAACCAAATTAAAGCACGTGGACAAATTAAAGTGTCCGATTACATCTTTAAAATTTATGCTCACTCTAAAAAACTTCGGCTAATGTGTGCCCCTTTAGGGATTCGAACCCAGGTACAACTTTACCAAAGAGTGTGGCTGTACCAACAGACCTACCCACCACATCTAACCCACCACCAGCTAATTGCCCTCAAATAATAAATTCCTAAACTCCAGGGGACTCCTCCAACAAGGCCTCGACCAATAAAACTAAAACCACACAAAGTTACACCTAAATTAATAAATTTTCCAATCCTTGAATGTTTTAACATTAGGCTTACTTTCATTTAGATCAGGGGCGGATCTATTATGAGCTAATTGGGCTGAAGCCCAAGGCCCCGGTCATCGACAGCCCAAAACAGTCAGATATAAACTCGAAATTTATATATATCTTACAAAACAAATGAAAAAAAAATATAAACGTAAAATGTTTATAATTTATATGATTATGGGTCCCAAAAACCACCATCATCCGCCCCTCAAGTGCATGAAATATGACCCGTTATTTGCAAACGTTTACTTCTAATATCCACTCCAAACCACATGAAGCTAAAAACGTATTAATGAGACGTGTAAACTCGTTTATTGACATTTTGAGGCATTTTTAGGGACTACAACTATACAATTCAAACTACGAAAAGAATTGACCCAATCACGTTTTTTAATAAGAAATAGTACAGTACATGGTGCCAAATTTAAAAACTTCTAATACCATGTTAATAATAACCTAAAACAATACTAAAATTCCATGCTATATTAAATATTAAATAAATTACTATAGACAATGCAAAATTGATTAGTTTGAACCATACAGTTAATAATATTTTTCATATTAGGACACAAATAATTCAATTTCCAGTTTTACTCTATGTTGATTTTGTTTTGTATAGAAATAGGAAGAATACTCAAGGAAAAGAATGTGTTCAACAATAAGAAACTCAACTCATGCATTTGTTGATGCGCATTATTCGATTTTTTCGAACATTAACGAATGAATGACAAACTTCACACTTTACCTTTAGTTCTTCCTCCATTTCAGAAATCTTCCTTTCTAAAGCTCTTCGCTCCTATATACCAAAAATATACTTAAAAAAAACTTAAAAATTTCAAATTAAATGAAAATTTTACCCTTTTCTCGGTATCATTTGAGCTATTTCTATTAAGATTCTAAAAAATAAATAACAAAACTCATTGTATATATATATATATACATATATATCAACTTATTTAAAAAACATTTAAAAAAATTTACTTGTGTTTTATCTAATTGCTGTTTGGTATCATCAAGTTCTACTTCTGTTTTACGTAATTTCTCTTGTAACCTTTCATTTTCACACTTTACATCTTCATATAGCTAAAAATCAAAATAATAATAATAATAATAATAATAATAATAATAACTATCATCATTATTTTCAGTTTTCACCTTTTTATAATTTTTTTCATCCGAGTCATTAGCCAACCCTGTTGTGCTACTAGCAGACGATGTTCTACTCAACCGATCCGAGTATCGAGAAGCAGAATTATCTAGTCTCGTAGATCCATCGGGTAAAGAACCAGCAGAGCCAAATCGTGACCTATAAGTTCGTTCAGGAACCTAAAAAAATAAAAAATAATTAAATAAATTATTAAAAAATAAAAAAAAACCTATATAATAATAATTTCCAAGAGCACAAACATCTTACAACAACAATAGAAGATGTATTTCTAATTGGACTCGAACTTCTTGGACTTTTCGCCCCACTACAACCATACGCCACATTCGACATGGAAGCGGACTGCGATAACCCACGTCCAGAAGATCCGGAATTGCCTAACCCATTGAAGTACGAAGTCGAGGCTGAAGTACTCAATGGGTTTAAGGACGAGTAAGGGGAATAACTACTTTTCCCCGATCCATATCCGGAATAAGATTCCCTACGACCATAACTAGATGGATAGAGCGAAGTCGACGGAGAAGAGTAAGAGGAATACGAAAACCCATACAACGAACTTGGATTCGTGTACGATGATGAATACGGGCTTTTCCCGTAATAGCTGGATCCGGAATAACCATACGACATAATTAAAGGTCAGTTCATTAAGGACAGTAACCTATTGTAGCCGACATTGGCAGCACAAAATTCACAAGTAACAAAAACTGCAGAAAACAAAAGCCAAAAACTTTTTCGACTTTGCTCCACCCTGCGGGACCCAGAATAGAGGCACATGTAATGGGAACCTTGAGTAATCGCAAGCACAAGGCGTTTGTGGCGGATGACGTCACCCAACTTGCCATAGCATCAAGCATGGCATCGGTTGGAGGCTGAGAAAAAAGTTAAATTTAGCTCGTTTGGCGGGCACCAGCCGAAAATGGCGCCGAGCCAGTTCGCAGATTTCCGAGATGATGTGACTCGTTTGTTTACTGCACTGTTATTTTTAACCATGGGAACATCCATCCTCACAAGGAAGGAGTGTGTGTCTAGCTTGAGAATAAATTTTAAGTGCTAACTAAGCCTCTTCGACTTCGCTTCCACTTGTATTACACATTACATGATTTTCTTTTATTAAAACGCTACTACAACGGCATTGTTTTCTTAAAAATCAATTAAATAAAACAAATTTACTTCACAATAAAAACATAGCGTAAAGCCTCTGGTACAGCGCATTATAATGTGATAAAACTGATTTTCCAGCGCGCCGCACCAGAGTATTTACGGTAAGTCGCACTAATAGATGTTATCATGACGCATCTGTATACGCGCCATTACTTCTAAAGAACGATAAACTTCACACCCAAAAATTTCTGAATTATTACCTGAACATTATTTTCCTCATCAGCACTTTTCGAGTCTTCTTTTGCCTCCACGCTTTCTTTATCCTGGCGAAATAAGATTATAATAACAAATAAATAAAAATAAAATCATAAAATAAAAACACCTCAAAACTATAACACTACAAAGTGCAGTACTGAACACGTACATATCACAATTACAATTGACAAATTTGCATGCACAAACCACACCCAGTCATAAAAAGCAATTTTACAAAATAAGTGCGCATAATAAAAATTATTTTAAAAAATAAAAATAAAAATACTAACATCCGCATCCATATAAACCACCCCAGTTGATCTTCTCTTGGGTCGCCGTCGCCTTTGAATAGCAGCACTGCCAGTCGAATTCTGCGATCCATTCTCGTTTTCCTTATCGTGTTCTACACATTTCAATATTTTCCATCATTCCACACAAACCCTTACCAATATTAACCATTTTTTTTTATAATTCCACTGCTCCGAGTGACATTCACCTGTAGCAACTCCATCGTTCGTCGATGCCCGAACTCGCACTGTACACGTACTAATTAACGAATTATCGCTATCCTTCGTGGTACCCGCGAGTCTCGTTCTTCTCAATGCATCATTAGTTGTAGCATTTATTCCATCACCCAATTCCCGAGGTCTTCTAGGCGCTCGTGTATCCTCCTGATCATACCCCAACATTAGGTAATAAAGCAGGAACGAACATAAACAGCAGCGAGGAAATTGGTCGGATTTATGCAACAACAAAAATCATAGCAATAAAATTTAAAAAATTATAAAACAATAATAATAATAATAATAAAATTTCATCCATGCAGAGCAATAAAATAAAATAAGTGCATTCGTTAACAGACATACAAATGTGCATGGCTAATTTTATTCAAAAAACAATCCACGTACCGTTTTATTGTGATTTTCTTGTTCCAATCGTGATCGCCAGGAAGACCGTCTCTCCATCAAATCTCCTGTGGTAGTAGTCAACGCTGTATCTTCCTCTTTAGGCGGCAAACGCCTACGTTCAGCACTAGTCAGAGAAGGTTCGCTTTTAGGTTCATCTTTAGATTTCTCGGCTTCTTGTTGCTGTTGTTTGACCAGTTGTTCCGCTGATTTAACCACTTCTAATGTCACACCCTAAAAAAAGAAAAATCGATAAATTTGTTTTAAAAAAAGAATTAAATTATCCAACCTGTGTGGATCTCCTAGTTTCGCGCACACGTTTGGCGTGCGCTTTACGCTGCGTTTCCGATTCTTCGTCCCGTACCGGTGGCTGAAATGACCTTCGTTGCGGTGTACCGGTTTGATTACTAGGAGTTGTTGGAGTTGAATCCCCAGCAATTACGTCACCAGTCGTCGTTTGCTCAACAACTGCAGGTGGTTTTTGCGTGTCGAGATTCTCTTCCCTTTTCCTTTAAAACAAATAATTCAATCTTTATTGTCCCTCCTCTTCCACTAAATTTATTCTAATTAATTAGTTTAATTATGTTAAGATTAGTTACGATACCTGAGAAAAGCAGGCAAACGGCTACTCGGAGCACTTATGGTGATAGAGGGTTTGGTGGTAGTTGGCAGAGAGTTAGGACGACTGAAGCGGCTCACAATTGCACCAATCTTGAAACCCCTTTTGATTACAACATGCCATGCAATTAGGATTAGTTTAAATAAGCAAGCTGTAAATGAAACTTTAAATATCTATCTTTGTTAAATTCCAATTCAAAAGTTAATTTATTAAGTTATAAGGAAACTCCCGATTGATCACTCACCTCTCGGATGCTTCAATGCTCAACGGACGTTTAAATTCCTGTAGGAAAATTAGAATAATTTAATTAAAAAAACTCGTTAAAATTAACGTTGCTCGTGCCTCTTGGTTGTTACTCGTAGTCAGAGGAACGGACGAACGTTGTCCCACACTCGACCGTGGTATAATTTCGTGATTTTCATTGACCGTTGTGGTCAAACTGTCAGATTTGCGAGCGCTTCTCCTCCAGGAGGGAATGTTGTCTTCATTTTCAGTCGATGATTGTGGAGTCGGTTTACGAATTCGCACGTTCTCTTCCGGTTTAGAAAGTACGGTTTGCGGTTTAACAACAGGTGGCTCTTCGCTCTTGTTAACTTTATTTCTTTTTTCTAAGATGTAAATAAAAAAATCGATTATCTAGCAGACACAACTAAAACATTAAACTAAACTCTTACCAACTTCATTTTTTTCTATTGCTTTTCTTTCTTCCGACTCGGAAGACTCGGATGACGATTCCTCATCTTTCGTATCTGTAACCTCCTCTTTCGAAGGTTCTTTAATCAACAAGTTATGTCCTTGAACCTTATCACATCCTGCGACCATTCGACGATTTACAACCATAGATTTGTTTTCAATTATAGTTTGAGATTTTGTTTTGTCCTTTGCCAACTTTAAAAAAAACATCCAACAATAATTAATACGCTTTTTTTAAATGTACAATTTTGCAAGGACAAAACACACTGAAAACAGTGCAGAATCCCATGCAAAATAATACAATCCATTAACCAACAAATTACATTTATATAAAAAATAGAACAACTTTATAGATTTCATGCCTGTCAATCAACTCATCCTGAATCCCAAGGAAAACTCATACCAGACAATTTTTTTGTAAAGTGTGTCTGGTTTAGTTGTATTATTGGTGACAAAATGAAACGATGCAAATTAATTCTTAATTATCATGCAAACACCAACAAAGTGGTTGCGAGCAGAAAAAACTTAAAGATAAAATTATTTTTGTTGCTACAAAGTGAAATCCCCTCATTAAATTAATTAATAATGCACACTCCGAGCAAAACTCGCAATGCTGCCGTTTCACTTACTTTCCAGCCAAAAATAAACTGATAATTTCCTCTTAGGATGAAGATGAATCAATTTTTTTTATACCAAATGCACACATAAATAAAGACAAAAATCTTTTTGTTTTGCTCCCATAGAAATTTCTTCAACATATTTACAAAATAAATAATACTTTGTGTGACAATAAATTGGGAGATAAAATAGCTCAACAGATGATCACAAAACTATGTGCAGAACATTTATATACAATTTTAAATAAATAAATAAATTTTAAAGTCCAAAAGTTGCCCAATATTTTTTCCTTTAGTGTCCACTACTCACTGAGGCTTGTTTCTTCCTCATCTCCTCCAACAGTTTCGCCATCTCCGGCTCAGCTATGTCAATGGCCGTCTGACCCTGAAAAAAATAATTGAATCGACTAATTACTGACTTGCTCATTAAAATTTGATTGATTAATTGATAGCAAGTGTCATTGAGAAAAATACAAAACGTATTTATTATTTTAACTTCTATAATAAAAATATATATCCCATTAAAAGTGACTTTTTTGGTCAAAATTTGGTATTACAACTATTCAAGTGAGTTTAATTTGACAATTTTAGTCCTAATTACTATCTCATGTTCAAAAGGAGACATTGTCAATAAAAAATCAGTTGAAATGATATGGTAAAAGCTTTTGGTTTATCTGTACCACAGCGTTTTTAATGTCCGTTTCAGCACCATGCTCTACGAGCATTTCACACGCTTCCTTTTGCCCCCAGTGCGCAGCTGCATGAAGTGCCGTCCAACCGTCCATATCTTGAAAATTCAAATCGGCACCACTTTGTAATAAGGCACTGTAAAACAAATCCAGAAACTATTAAAAGAAAAAAAAAAGGAAAAAAAATCCCATCTCACTAATTTGAACTCGGTAAATAAACAAACTCCACGCACCTCATAACCTTAATATAGCCCTTTGCAGCTGCTACGTGTAGTGCTGTAGCACCTGTTTTAGGATGAGGTCTATCTAAAAATGTGCCTGAATTGAGCCACTGATTAGCATCTTCCAACATGCGTCTCTCCTCTTCATTCCGTGCAGTTTCACAGTCAATTTCTGCAAAAAATAATACAAAGTTTAATAAAAACTAGGTTTTTTTGTCACTAATTTAACCTTGTTTATTAATTTCCTCTTGTAACAATTCTTCCATTTCATCGGACTCTGCGATATCGATGGGTAACTCCCCATCGTTGTTCACCGCAGCAACATTAGCACAGTGCTCGATCAAATACCTATTGTAAAATAAATCCATTTCACTAAAATTCTACAATAAAATAAAACTCGTTTTTATGTACTCGCCTTGCAATACTTAAAAAACCACAGGATGCTGTGGCATGCAGCGGCGTCCAACCTTCGTTATCACCGCAATTAATATCAGCGCCATTTTCAACTAAAAATTCTACCATCTCTAAGTTATCATCAATGCATGACTGAAATTTAAGAATAAAATAAACAAAATTATTTATTTAACAAACAAAAAACCAAAAACCAAAAAAACCATCACAAATGACAAATCCTATTCGACCTTTCCAACAAATCAAGTGGGGGAAAAAAATGGCAACACGAGCTAAACTAGGTGCTAAATCGGCCAACAGGGGTCCTGAAAATGTTATCTGCTTTACTTAGCCGGTCTAAATTGAAGGTCCCAAAAAAATGCACATAAAAAATGAAGAATCCAAATATAACTCTTAAAATTAATTTTATCATGCGAGGAGGAAGTAAAGAGAATAATGTCTGGTATGAGTATTACAACACAAAAACGAGCAGATGTACGTCTCATTCAAACGTGGTTTATGAGCATAAAAATTTAAAAAAAAATATTTAAAATAATAATAATAATAATAAAATAAAAATAATAATACAATAATACAATAATATTTATTTTTTTTTAATATATATATAATAATATATATAATATATATAAGGGAGAAAAAATTGCCACCCAAAAGGCGTTTGCCAAGGAAATTGTAGAAGATAGAAAGTTTAGTTTTAAAGTAGAGGAAGAACTGGCAAAGAAAAACTTGGCCAGTGTATCTTTAACTTGGAACAAAAGAACAGTGTGAGTACACAGATGGTGTGAGATGATGTTTTCTAAAGAAAAAAAATTAAAAATACAGCTGTGCCTTGAATTTAATAAGGTTAAAAAAAATAAAAAGTACGATAAATCAAATCAAATGCCTTGCCATGCTGCGGTTAAAATAGCTTCAGCAGGTAATTTAAATTAGAAACTCGAATTTACTCAATTTATAATTATAAATGAATGCTAGAATCTTGTATTTTTTAAATAATAACAGTTTACATGATGATTTGTTTTGTTTGGTTCGAGTAATTACATCTTGCGCAGTTTCAGTTTATAAAAAAAAGAAAAAGAAAAAAGAAAGGGTTATTTTTGTATTCTTGTTTCGCCATAAAATGACCTTATTATGAACTTGTGACAAAATGTTACGTTAAATCACAATTTAAAACAAAAAAATCTAGAAAAATAATGAGTTTAATTATCGGTAAATATTTAATTTAATAATTTTAACATTTTTTTAAAGTGGAATCATAATCTATAGAGATCCAATCTGTTGGCCGCAGGAAGTTAACCATCAGCGGCATGAAAACACGACACCGTCGTTAAACAAAATATAAATATCGTCAAACCAAATAACACTTTAAAATTCTCTCAGTGAAACTAAACAACCACTAAAATCTCTTCGCTTAATTTTTTTTTTAAATAAAAATTCTATAATTATAAAAATGTAAACACAAATTTCGCCTTGGACCAAGCGAGGAAAATATCCAAGGCCTCTATATATTTGTTTATAAATTCATACCATTAAAGATCATACAGATTCTAAATGTTGTTTCACAAGGGATTTCCCTTCACTGTCATTTCTAATCGTAAAAAATATACTTTCACACACCACTAATTTTACGAGAAATGTTTGGCCATAATCCAGAATGATCTCATATAAGCATAATTATTATTAAAAAAAAAAAAAAAAAAAATTAATCACTTTAATAACTATTTCTGCAACCCTAAAAAGAAAAAGGCACTTCAAGTATAAATATGAACCTCATGGTCTAAATTAGGCCCTAGTCATTGACCCTGTGTATAAATTCTAGCACTAATTTGTCCCTCATCTTACAGTTAAGCTTAGGTCTAAACTAAGTAAACAAAAACATACCAAAAAAAATGTACATTTTTCAGGGGGTAAGGAAAATTTATTTGTTTATTCTGGAGATTTTTTTTCAAAAAAATTTACATAACAGACGATTCTTTTGATATTTAATCGTTGAGAAAATCCTAGCGCGCTAAATAGACGAGTCTTAGTTTATTTTTAGATGATTATTCTTCACAAAGTGATTGCTCACAACACCATATGTTGAAAACTTAAAAAAGATATTTCAAATTTTTTCATATTTTTACACTTACATAATCGAAAATTCTGTCTAGACTCGAGTACAGACAGATTTTGTAATTTTTTTCTATTTTATTTCAGGTTTCACAAGTCCATAGGTTAACATAGGAAATTATGACTCAAATTTCCCAGAATTTCATGACTTAATATTATTATTAGTTAACTATTTTACATACATTGCTACCTTACATGAACACCTTTTTTTGGCAATTCAGTCCTCGTTTTGAAAAAAAAAGAAAAAAACCAAAATGGCGCCAAATCTGCGCGTGCACTACCTCATTAGGGTCATGGAGATTTTGTTAGAAATAAAATAATACTAAAAAAAAAAAAAAAAAAAAAACAAAAGATCGAATGATGTATTATTAACACAAATCAATGCATCATTATGCAACCGGAAATTGAACATGATTAATAGCACAACAATAACGAAATAAAAAAAAATCCAAAATTTCAAAATAAAATTAAAAAATATAAACAAAACCTTCATATGAAACACATCACACGTCTCATCGGTCAAAACCTAGCTGCAACCCTTCCAACCCTTTTAATCACCACCTCTTAACCTAATTCTTTTAAAAAACCGGGAAGGAAAAAATGCAGGAAACATAAAAATTCACTTCTTTTCTTTTAGCACACGATCGCAGCCATTTTGTATGCCGCTCCCCGCATTTAAGCAGTGCAATCGCACACTACAAGCGAGATCTATTTAAACCGCATCTTTACAAATTGCACTTACATTTCAACACATTACTATTAAAATTTACCTGATGCAGGGCAGTGAGCCCATCCACGTTCGCCGTGTTGATGTCGGCACCTTTCACAATTAGCCGCTCCACTTCGTCCCTGTCCCCGGCAGCACAAGCGGCTAAAAACACGCATCCGTCGCTGAAATTTATTTTCCTCGACCGTTCCTTCAGCTGAGTGCATTCTTTGTTCGTTTCCGATTCTTCCCATCTTTTCAGTTGCTCGATACGTTTAAATTTGGCTGTCCCCGAAAGGGCTTCCATTAGAGACGAAGTCAAATCCATTACGGTACTGCGGCTGATGACTCGATATCAGAAATGTTCGCACTTTTCAAGACCGGTTTAAGTCCTACATGACACGCGGGTGTTTAAATAAGTTCATATAACATACCGTTCGGCTTTAGCCACACCACGAGAAGAAGAGAATTGGTTCCAAGTAGCTAGATAATGGGGAATGAAAGGTAAGGGAATGAACGATGCGATGGCTGACTAAAATTGAGGTTAGCGACTTGTTGTGGTGGAATGAAAAACTAGGAATATGTATGACGCTTATATTGCAACATTTACTCTTGTTTGAGTGCGTTTGAAACATTTAGTAATCTTTTTTGAATTAATGAATTTATATAGCATTTATATTTTTTCAGTAAGTTATTTTATTTTATAGGTGGCGCTTATGATTGGGGTTGGAACATTGAGTAGCTGCCCCGGTGCTAATTTCGGGCGGCTTCACGTGCAATATTTCGGCGCCAAATTTCAATTGTGGCCTTGTGGAAATACGATACTCGTAATGATTACTGACAATATATTTATGTACTATTTGTGGATACAATAGCGTCAAACAGAGAAGCGGCTTTTAAGTGAAGCGGCCTTGTATTTGTTGACAATGTGCTGAGTTGCTGAAAGTTTTACTTTCTTTGAACGGATTTTGTCCCTGGCCTCGAAGAAATATTTTTAGCAGATTGCTTATGGCCTCGCGAAATATTGTGCCAGCCTTGATAGTACGGGCATTTTATTTACTTTAATTAAACTCTCAAGAAAATGAAAGTTCTGCACTTAGATCCTAAATCCTTCATAGCAAACTCCGTCTGATTTGTTAGCAATTCGCACAAATAAATCTTTTTTTGCGAAATTTGAAAATCCATTGATATCCACAATAAATTAGTTCACTGCAAGTCCACTACACGTACCGGTATATCAAATACAATAGTACAAACCTAAATCAACTGCAAATTTCCGCAAAATCATCCAAGTCCAGGCATTGGATTTAAAAAACGTTTCTTTAATTATGGAATATGACCACTCCCTTGGATGTTACTGGAATCTCAATTCACAATCCCTTGGATTGTGAATTGTTATGTCTTGTGATAAACAGGAAGTTTGTTTTCACTGGTATCTGAATCAGTTACATCACAGATTTGAATCAGACTTTTATGTTCTTGTGTTGTGTCCCTGTGTGTATGTAGTTAGTAACTCAAAAATGACATTATTTATATTCAAAAGCTTTTATGAGTAAGAGCTCACTGATGAAATATTAATTCACATAATACGAGATGTTATAGTCATCAATCATACTATTTTGTCAAACATATGTAATAAAATAATATTATACAAGTAAAGTCTTTATAAAAGTACAACAGTATCTTGAATAAACTATTTTTTTTAGCAAAATACATCAAATTAGATGAATCTCAGTTTACAACAAATTATAAAATTGGCAGTTTTTGTAGAATATTGAAGAATAAATTTTATTCTTTATTGTACACAATAGCTTTTTTGTATTTACTGAGATGTTTAAATGTATATTAATTAATCCCACATGATACCAGGAACGGCCATGAGATACGATGCCCCTGCTACTTTTGTTGCATATTCAGCAAAATGAAAAAAAACATCGAAATAAGAAGCGGGATTAAAAAAAGCAAAAATACACAAAATGCACATCTGAATTGTTTCACCCTCTTTTATATACATCGAAAAATGAATTGTATTTTAAATTGGTGTTTCAGCATTGCCGTCACCGTGATTATGACCGGCTGCAAGACTGTGGCGCTTAACGAATAAACTCATTCTGCGCTCCTCTTCAAGTTCTTCGTGTTCTGCCATTTCGCGATCTAACTTTTCCAAATCTTTTCGTGTTAAATGATGAACAATTCCGGCCCCAAACCCGTCTCCGACAACGTTCAGCGATGTCCGCAATCGATCACTATTAAACAAGTCAAATAAATAAATCCAATCAATTGCAAATATTTCAGAAAACCTACAGCAACCAATCTACTGCAAATAACATTGTAATATTGTGAGTTGGCAAACCCAGAGCGGTTAAAATGAGCACCATGGTCACAAGTGCGGCACTGGGAATACTAGCTGCCCCTACACTGGCTAAAGTGGCGGTTAAACTAGAAATATCAAATTAAATATCAGTTAAAAGTTAAAGATAAATATTTTACGAGATAAATATTTTGTACCTGACGGTAATTAATTGTCCGATTTCAAGGTTAAATCCTTCCATTTGGGCAATGAATATGGAAGCAACGGCTTCATATAGCGCTGTACCATCCATGTTTATGGTAGCACCAACAGGTAACACAAAGCGTGTAACTCTTTTATCAACTTTGTTATTTTCTTCTAAACATTGAAATGTAATTGGCAAAGCCGCAGTACTAAAATTTCAAAAAGTGTTATTATAAAATGTAAATTTAGGTTGTATTCAATTAAATTTACCTTGATGCAGTACCAAGAGCTGTCACCCAAGCATATAGCATTCCATAAAAAAATTTTGCAGGATTTCTCCGTGTAATTAAGAAGAAAACAAGCGGTAATGTAATTAATCCATGTATTAGTAGTCCAGTTATGACGGTCACCATATACATTCCTAGTAGTCCTGCCGTTTCTCCCATGTGTTTAATAGACATAATTTTGCCTATGATTAGAAACATAATTCCAATTGGCGAGTACCACATAACAATGCCCACAATTCTCATAATGATTTCATTTAAACCAACAAAAAACTCCACCATCAGTCGTCCTTTGTCTCCCATCTGACCAGCAATAATACCAAATGCAATGCAGAATATGATTAACCCTAAAACATAACTGAAGTAAATAATCATCAATTTTACAGTATACCATTATGTAAACCTACCCATTATGTTAGTTCCATCTTGATAGACAAATTTTTTCACCGTTTCAACTCCGCCATCTGTTAGATTTACAGATATTGATTTAGTTGTTCCAGTTTGGATGCAAGCTTGAACTAAGTTTTCTGGTAACATATTTCTAATAAAATAAACAATATTTTAAAAAATAAAATATGTTGCATGTGCCTAAATTACCTAATAATGTCTAAAATTGACTCCAATGTGTCAACCGATTCCTCGCCCTCTCTATTAGATCCCGTTACATTTTTTGAAAGCTCTGGATGACCAGGATGAATTGCAACAACAAGAGCAATACCCAATATAGCTGCCATAACTGTTGTTATCATGTAATAAGCGAAGGCTAGCGAGCCCATCCTACCACTAGATCGTGGGTCAAGTTGTGCTAATCCTGGAATAAATTTTACACTTATAATGCAATTTCATTGTATACAAAATGTCACATTTCATTGTTGCTAGAGTGCAGTTATATAATGCCCAGATTTCCTGGATACATGCAAACATTACTTCTGATTAATTTGTTATTACAAGTAAAGCTTGACCTGTCTACAAACACTTGAGTTAAATGTTTGTAATTTATTATAGTGCTGACAACTATTTACCTGTAATTAATGATGATGTAATTAATGGTAATATAAGCATTTTAAGTGCTCTCATCATAACTTCACCAGGAAAAGACACCAACATGACTGTGTCAGGAGGGAACGGTAAATCTGCATCGATTCGTGCTAGAAATCCTATGATAAAGCCCAGTAGTACTCCAAGAATTGTTAAGCAAAGTAATAAATTATCGCCAAACCATTTCATAACCTACAAATTGAAGTATATATATTATTAAATAATTACTGTTACTCCGTTTTAAAAAAATTGAAAAACTCAGTCTGTCTCGACAACTGCTTTGATAATTTCCGGATTTCCAAAACATTTACAAGACAAGGTGCTGAGTTTATCCAATCTTATCTAAAACAGAATAACTATATATTGAGTTTCCCCTTCACATCGTCTTTTTATGTCTGTTTCTAGTCTTTTAGTGTGTCCATTTAGTTCTCATAAAAAATAACCATATGAAATGGTGACTATACAGTAAATTGTCCTACCATAGCTTTGACTAAAACAAAACATGGGTTTTCCAAACTCCCCCCCCCCCAAAAAAAAATGTCACTACTGCGTGTTTGAAACAATAAAAAATGAGCTAGCTTTCTGAGAAAGCTAACTTGATGATAATCTAAAAATATCAAGCTTGCACTATGTTCAAAATGGAAAAATACAGTACAGGCAATATTTATAGCTTCCATCATTTATAGATCCTTCACAAATCTCCTCCAATAAATTATCTACTACCACAACATATAACATTTAAGTGGCTATAAATTTCATTACACAATATTTAATTCCTGAAGACGACAAATGACAATTCTAGTGGTTTGTTCATAAATTAAATTTTTGTAAAAACATCATTTTTCAATTACGACTGCAATCCAATGTGAAAGGGAATATAATTTCAACTCATGTTTACCGGATTAGATTTTAAAGCAGCAAAAAAAGTTGGCGGTGGTTGACTAGGTGCTTCTATCATCTGAACCGGTTTTCTTGACGGCAGCATGGTTTCTTTCGCTTCATAGTTAGTATCAGCCATATTGAACCTGTTGATTAAAAAAAGGATTAATATCCGCAGAAAACACAGAAAGGAAATCGTCAAAGGGTATGTATCTACGGGATGTGCTCAGTGTAGACTGGCAGTCACCCAAATAGTTTGATTGGTTGGTTTAGAGATCCAATTATCAACAAAAACAGTTGGATTCATTGAAAATTTTTCAATTATAGGTTTTTACAAAGTTTCAAGATATGAACAGGATCTCTTCAAAAATTGACATTTGAATCAACTAAATAAAAGTCTAAAATAAATAATTAAAAGAAAAAAACAAATAAACAGAAATAAAGTTAAGAAAGAGAGTAATGAAAGGATGTCAAATTCAAATAAAAGGCGGTGAACCAAAAAGTGAAGGATGTGAGTAATGATTAAACAGACATCTACAACAAGCGAGCTCAAGTCGTTCAATATAATTCCATCCATTGAAATACTCAAGTAGGCGTAATTATGTTAGTTGATGATCAGGCCTTCTTTCATTTGACAAATAATAATAAAAAAATATTCTTACAGAAAACTCTTAAAAGTTTTGAATAAAGACAAATTAAAATTCATAAGAATTTTTTTTTGTATTTATTCAAGTGTTCCGTTAACTGTTGTACTATAGAAAAGATATTAAATAAAGATAAAATAATAAATAATTAAGGAGGATGTAACGTTTTCCCCTGAGCTATTCTTTTAAATTAGTTATGCAATCATAATAAATATACAATTGAAAAAAAGTACAAAGTTCACAGATAACGTGAAAAAAATAAGATATTTCTTCAGTAATGAGATTGATTTCATTATACTATTTTCGTACACGAAATAAAACTTTTTATTTTGGCTTTTCGACCTAACACTTGGTCATTTAAAACACTATTAACGTCTGCCGTTTATCAGCTGATAATGAGGTCGAAAAACTGTTGTTTATTTATTAAATTGGCGGGTTAAATGTTCCAAAACGATTTAATATCAAAAACATGAAGCATTTAATTCAAAAAATCAGACTATTTGACCTAAATTACAACCCCTTATCATGTTTTACGGGTTTTTGTTTTTAAGTTTGCTTACAAATCTATGTCAAATATTATCAAGGCTATACTACTCGTGTTATTCAAGTGCAATACGTTAATTCATTGGTGTGTTAGCAGCTGGACCTCTTGAATACCAACTAATTAGTCAGGCATGCTAATAAGACTCGATTAATGCACTGGGAAGAAAGCGACGTAATACGATGTAAGAGGAAAAGAGTATTTAGTAGTTCGAGTTTCCTTTCAGCTGTGAAGAAAGGATGCGAGAAGAAAAAGAAAAAAAAACTTTCTGAAGTCAGACAAATTGCGAACTCAGTCCCTGAAATGTGATTTTTCTATTCTAGAGGACAGACCGAGCTTGTGGATTCTATTCTGAGCTTAAAATTGTGCCACAGAAATATAAATTTACAGTCTGCTACTTTCTTCTAGAGGCACATAATTCTCTGTATCCCATCTCAGAAAAAATTAATAAATATCATAATTAAATTTTAAAAAATAAAAAATAATAATAATTATTACCTATTTATTTTTTTAGAACCTAAAACCCATAAAAATAAAAACAAAAAAATACAATGAAAATGGACTTTCGAAGGGGGTCATACATAATGGGTCATACAGGGAAGTACATAGAAATGGCTGACTGTAAGGATGAAGTCCTAAATTCTCCCACGACTCTTAGTAGATGAAATTAACCACTTGACTTACTTAATTTCGATATGACTAAGAAGAGAATGCAATATTTATGCCTTGTAGAGGGTTTCTACATCAAATTAATTTAAAAATACCCATTAAGACTCATGAATAATGTTGGCAACAGGTATAAAAACTAATTTCTCTTAAAATTCTTTGCACATGACTCCTGTTTGACTAGATCCTTGAAACTTCAAGTAAATATTTTTTTTTGAATTTATCTACAAAAATTTTAAATTTTGCCCTGAAAATTTGTTATATAATACTCTGGTTACTAAGTTGATTCTTATCAGCTCAATCAACTAAGTAAAACATTTTTTTCTTGGCTCACAAAGTACAATACAAATTTAACTTTTTCTACATAAAGTAGAAGAGACTCAAAGATCAAAATCCCCCAAAAATTGAAAGAAAGTAAATAAATTGAATTACTTACTTTTAGATTAAATATTTGCCACTATGGAAATTTTATTTCACTACCTGAAAAAGGTAATCAAATTTCTGCAGATGCTGCCAAACACTCAGCCTCAAGCTATCTGCGCTGATAGACACACGTGGTGTTCATAAAACCTTTTCTTCAGCTTTTGCCAGTAGTCTGGACTGCTTATCACGTGACAGCAGTGGACAGTGGATTGGGTGCACAGTCTTCTACTCACTACAACTACCCCTGCCCTTGGCTTGATGTAATGTGATGTCAGATTCCAACACCAGTGGCGCCACGTTATATTAACCTTAATTAGCTTGGGAAGGATACAATTATGGGAAAAAGAAGAAAGGGAAAATATTTCTGCACGCATAATAACTCCTTTTCTCTATATAAAAAATAATGCATCAACCCCCGACTACAAACTCAAACCTCGGTCTGGAGTGATGTAAATTGTAAATAAAAAAAATAAAAATTAAAAAAATTGAGGCAAAAATTCAGTAAGACTTCAGATGGTTATGTAAGATGTAAATATTTGGTAATTTTTGTTTGTTTACGATAACAGCAGCACTGCTAGTCTTCAATCTTCAGGCGAATTGTAAGAAAAGAAAAATAATTTCCAGGAAGACTGACTGAAAGAAAAAAAAATTATCACATTTTGAAAAATCATAAAAAATTAATGGTTTTTTAAAATATCATATATAAATTTGAGCAATAGTTCGGGCCATAAAAGTAGTAAAATGTTCATCTAATAATACAAATTATTATTTTTCAAGAAATGTAAATGTTTACATTTTTTCAAGTCACAAATTCATCTAAACAAATTGGTTGAAAACAATTGGCGAAGCATAAAAATTTGATTAAACTAACACAATCATAATCTTCAGGGATGACATTCTCTCCGGTCAAGTTAAGAGCTGTTTCCAATGAAGTTTTCACAGAAATTTTGTATAGTTCATTATTCACACAATTTCATTGCCAAAAATAGTTTAAAAACATAAAATAAATACATTTCAACCAATGTAATCCAATACTACAAATGTAATTTGAGCATAATGTTTTTTTCCTCCCTTTATAAATAATAATTACCGTGGCTAAATTTACATTTTTTGCTTTGTTTTGTCGAATAATTTATGCTTCCTATAATTAATAAGTTTGACCTACACCTTAATTGATGAAACACATCATTTAATTCATATCACATTGATAACTTCGATTTTAAACAACATTATATACAAATGTACGAACGATACAACTAAATATTGCTAAATCAAATCAATTTCGTCTAATTTGTTTTAAGTAATAAATCAAAAAACCTTTCAAAGAGTAACGAAAACTACTATAAGTCACTCAGCATTTCTTGCCGTCAACACCTACTTTAAATGCTATCAATGTAATAAAAATGAGGTTAAACACTTACATAATTTTTAATTTCGTCCTTGATATTCTTAGTTCTCAGGGTGCTCTGGTCAAGTGAATCGAATGATTTGTTTTACTCAACACCACTTATCTAAATTAAATAGATTGTCAACACAGCATCGATGTTTTTTTTCAAACTCTGAAAAATACAAATTATTAACCTTATTTTAAATAAAAGCAATTTACAAAATAATTAACTTACCTATGTTATTTCCAACAAAAACAAAAAAAAGTAATTAAGCACAAAGTACCCAATTACTGTAATGAATTAAACCAATTAATACAATTCTCAGTATTTTATAACACATACAAATAGAAATTGTGAACATCACATTACAAAAAAAAGATGAAAAGTTTTGTAGTTTTTTTAAATACTATTCTACAAGTCATGAATAATATCAGAAATATTATTTAAATTTTATAGAAATGTATGCACGTCTCAACGAAAAATAAAAATTTTGAATATGCTTTTTTCAATTTCAATGCCAAAAAAAAAAATGTAAATAAGTATATCAGTACTAATTATAATTAAGCCAAAAACTATAAATTATTTATCTATATTTCAAAGTGCAAATAAAAAAACAAAAAATGATGGAATGGTAATGTAATTAACTTTAAAAATACTTATAAAAGTACCCAATTTGTGTACTAAGTAAAAAAGCTACACTTTCTTTTTCGACGTTGCGAGTGCAGTCATTAATTTATCACGTAACTTATTGAGTTTCACACGTTTCTCCAAATCATCTGATTTGTATGTTTTTGCCAACTGCTCCAACAACTTTGAATTCAGAGAAACCGACGAAACACTATTCAGATCCATCGCCTCAAACTCGGGTTCAACATCATCGTTACTCGCGACCGAAATGAGACCGAGTAAATTCTCCAACTGTTGACACGGTGGAACTGTATTAGACGCTTCCAGATCATCCAAAAGTTCATTAGGAATACTAATCACATCCTGCAACGGTATTACGTGAGTGAAATTACACGACTTGTACACTAAACACCTCATTTTCGGCTCCGCTTTTTCTTTCTCTTCGACTTTCTTTGAATCATCGTTTACAATCGACGGCACTAGCCGATCAACAACTGCTAACGGTATCGCCTTTGAGATTATTTTAGCTCTGGGTAAAAATAATTTTTCTTTACTAGTTTTTGACAAATCAATCTGACCATTCTTCATCAGAGAAGTATCGAGCTTGTCCAACATCAGTAACTCCCGTTTCATTTCAACTGTTTCGATTTTGCACCTTTTTGCCTCAATTTCATCGGAAATACCAAAGCGTTTCCTCTTTAGTTTGCTTTCCGGCGACCACTGAGGAATAGTCACTTGCTGGTTATCATCTTCGACTATTTCAACTTCAGGCACCAATAATCCAATCGGATCTTCTGGTAACTCCTTCGTTCTAGTAACAACAAAGTTTGGATACGGCGACATTAGCAATTGTCGTAACTGAGGCAACGCGTTTGTGATCTCCTGCGATCGATTTACTTCGGCAGTTTTATTTTGGTTGATCGGATGCTGTGACACTGGCAGTGACTGAACTTGGACGTTTTTTTTAATTATGTAAGGACTAAATTGTTGTTTTTGTATAACGTGTTGCAATAAAGTTGGTCGCACTGCCGGAGATGCGATTTTCACAGGGCACACTCTAGGCATGTTAGAATATGTATACGAAGGGGTGGTGATTGTTTTGGCCAGAGGTTTGGCCATCGGTCTAAACGCAGGAATAGCGACTCGTTGAAACAGTGCCGGAGGTCGTACCGTTTCAATGACTTGTTGACGAGGGGGCTGCACAACAGTCATCACACGCGGATACACAGCGGTTGGGAGCCTTTGAGCAGACACATTTAATGGCATTTGCATAGGTACCAAACGAATATTGGTTATATTAGGCTTCGGAAAAGGCATGTCTGAAATTAAAAAAAGAAAGAAAAATCACATTTTTTTTCCCCACAATCAAATAAAATCAAATAAACTACAAGTACAAAAACATAGATGATAATAAAAAAATAATCAAATAACCATTTTTTGGTATGTTTTTGGTACGTTTGGTACTGATTTTGGTGGCTGAATCATTTGCAACAAGCTTTCCCCAATAGCTATATCCCTCGGATCTTTAAACGGTAGCGCCACCGTAGTCGGCGGCTTCACGTGTGGAGTCTGATTACTCGGTATTTGATGACTATTTTGAAAAATTTGCACGGGATGGACTTTCGGCTCTCCAATTAACGTCGGGTTATCCATACCGAGACAACGAGCTTGGGCGTGATTCATCGGTATATTAATTACGTTGCCTTTTTCGCCGCACGTGAGCACAAAACAAGGTAAGCCGGTGCCCGAATCCACTCGCACGGTACTTATAGCCACCGGTGGCACTGAGGTTGGAATTAGTGGCGGTCTGGTCGCCCCAGATGATGGTAATGTGGCTGAAGATGTCGACGCCTCTGAATCTATGCTGGTTGATATAGATGTTACTGTCGAAGTCAAATTGGTCATAATGATTACATTTCTACGTGTTTGTTATTCTATTCGACCTGCAACAGGAATTGAAAAGAATTAATTTATTATGTTATAGATTAAGGAAATAAAATTTCTTTACAATCACTTGTTGTAGCCAATCGAATGCGTTTCTTCGATTCGGTTACCACATGTTCAGGTTACAAAAATAGCGAATTTTTAATTCGAGAATTCACATTGTACAATTGGTGTTTTCCTACCTATATTCTTCGCCACACTTCTGCTTCAGTTGAAATTTTACTTTTTTCGAAAGAAACAAATCTAAAATTTGAACTCCATTCCTATTTGTGTTGAACGTCTCTGTTTCAAACGGTATAATGACGTCATATCATCGCAACTCCAAAAACAAACTTAATTTTTGTGATGATTTTATATCAATATATATCAATACATATTATATTAAATATTAAATTTTTTAAAATTTATTAGCCATATTATGCAATAGATTCTGTATCTGGTTTAATTAAAATAAATTTCACAGTTATTTAAACGCGTAGAACAACGCTGCCACCTATTGATAAAACGTGAAACCATGGTGCCCTGTTCGCTACCTGTCAACTAGCTTTTGGACGTACCGGTAAGAATCAATTTTTGTTGTAAAAAAAATTTAGACTTTCCTTCCAAGTTCCACACTAAGTAGAAATGATTGTTGGATGTTTGTGTTATCCAGAATTACATATAAATCATAAACAAAAAACTTTTAAACCGGTATTTAATTCTAAATCACAAGTAAAGTAACATAACTTAACAGTACAATTAAATCGTCATTTAACTGCATATTCATTTGCTCTAAGATATTGATCTTGATCTTGATCTGAATCTGGATTGTAAAGTCCAGCATCTTGTGCCATATCACGAAATACTGACTTAATTGCCAATAATTTTTCTGGGGTATCAAATTCCACGACTTGACCGCCAACAAGTACAATGACCCTTATCAAAATGAAACAAAACAGATAAGTTACCACTGTAACAAATAAAATGTGCTTTCAATTGTTACTCTTACCGATTACTGTCCATTATAGTGTTTAGTCTATGAGCGATGGTAATAACTGTACAATTCCGAAACTCACTCTTAATAGTTTTTTGGATATGGTCATCTGTTTCTAAATCAACCGCAGCTGTGGCTTCATCTAAGACGAGAATTTTCGACTTTCTAAGCAATGCTCGCGCTAAACACACAAGTTGCCTTTGGCCAATACTATCAAAATACAAGTTGTTAATGTGTAGAATGTGTCTATTTTTTATATTTATACCTTAAATTCTCTCCACCTTCAGTTATAACAAACTCTACTCCTTTGTCCCAAACTGCAATAAATTCCATTAGGTTAGCATGTCGAAGCACTTCCATGATTTCACTATCAGAGTGCTGTTGAAGAGGATCAAGATTAAGGCGCAGAGTACCAGAAAATAGCATTGGCTCCTGAGGAATAATTGTCAATTTAGATCTCAAATCGTGAAGTCCCAAGGTAGAAATGTCTAAATCATCAATTATTATGCGTCCAGAACTGCCTTCAATAATCCGGAAAAGTGCAAGTGTGAGTGATGATTTCCCAGAACCAGTGCGACCAACTAGTCCAATCTTAATAAATAATAAATGATGTTAGTAATCAAATACTTTGGGATATATGGATATTGTCTAATGTATTTCCATAGTTGGGAGCTCTTAGGAATAATTTTGCACATTCTATGGAGTTTGGATATCCCAACACACAAAAGACATTCTTAAGACAATTCAAATACCTTTTCTCCACCTTTAATATTGATATTTATATTTATGAGAGAATACTCCAAGTCTTGTCGATAGCGTAAAGAAAAGTCAATGAACTTAACATGTCCTACTTCAGGCCAATTTTCCTTAGGTTTAGTCTCTATAATTTCCCAAGGTTTCTTAACACAATCCAAATACAATAAATTAAAAAGCAAAACCAATTAATTCCATATTTTTTACTTCTTGTGGTGTATGAGTGTATTCTTTAATTCTTTCAACTGACACAATACTGTTTTCCAAATCTCCAGCCATTCTCACCAAAACACTCAATAAATGAGTGACTTGTACTGCATAACTAATAGTAAGACCAACTATTCCAGGAGGAACATTCTCTCTGTTATAAGCAGCAAATGCACCACTGCTGAAAACTACAATTTGTCCAATAAAATCCAAACGCAAGGCCAGCCATCTGAAACCAAATATGTTAAATGGATTTTATGGGTTCTTCCTTCTGTCCGGACCTTTTAACTGCAATTCTTGGGTAAGTCAAAATCTGATTTGTATCGATTGCTTCTTCAGTTTGTTTTATGAATTCCTTTTCCTTCTTATATGCTCTAATTGTGGATAAGCCCGTAACAGTCTCAGAAAATTGGGCAAATATTGGAGACCTACTAATTGCTTCTAGTCTTTTCAATTGTCTCGATGTACACAGATAAACCTTCTGCTCTACAACATATGTCTTAGAAAATATACGTTATTTAAAATATCATTGTACAAATACCTGTATTAAGTAATACAGTATTGACAGTGGAGGAACAAGCAGACCAAAAGCACGTGTATTGTTGGTTATAATGTAAACAGTGGCAACTACATGCATGATATGAGTTATTAAGGGTCGAATTGGACGTGGTACAGTTTCATCTGCAACTTCCATGTCTTTGGAAAATCGATTCATCAAACGACCCATTGGTGTTTGGTCGAAAAATTCCATCGGTGAATGCAGTACACTAAACAGCATTTGTTCATGGAGGATTCTAGATGCTCTTAATGTTCCCCACGTTACAAGAATGGCGCCACATAACATAAACAGTGCTATATTGGACCAAAACAGTCAATTGATATTCGGTAATACTGTAAACTGCTGCATTCAATCTAGAAGCCAAAAGTGAAAATTTTCGATTTGTCATTCGACATTGTCTTCTAGATTGAATGGCTTACAGCTTTTATATTGCCAGCACTTACTTTGACCCAATCCCAAAAACGCATACGTTTTAAGTCTGTAATTTCTTAGCTCAATGTTTTGGGTGCCATTAGGAAGTGGAGGATCACTGCTCCATTTGGTTAACCATATATTTGCACCAAGAATACACGCTTCAGAGAAAAAACAAAACAAAATAACAGCCAGACCCAATCCAAGACCCATTGACTTGACGTAATAGGTGTAAACATCCCAACTGATGACACCGGTTTCCGGCATTTCCTCGGTTATCAATTTACTCCTTGATTCCAATTCGCTCTGACTTAATATTTTTCGTACATAAGGGCTATGAGGACGCCTCAGTAATGGCGAACTGCTCGAAATGGGCATTTTTTGTGATAAATCCATTTTTGAGCTACGTTTAACGATTTGTCCGGCTGATGCACAAGCCAAGCACTCTTTCTTACTGAGGAATTCTTCAGTGGTTTCACTTTTTCGAATGCTCCCCGTGCTTCCTTTAGTTCCCTCTATTGTATCTGACTGCACGGAATCTTTGCTTCTGGTACTAACATTTCTTCTTCTAGGAGTGCTAGTTTCAGGGTCTGGTGGAACCACCATGACATCTAAACTGCTCGCATCTGCAGAAGATGGAAGCAAAGGCGCGAAGAACGATTTTAATCTGTTTTTAGTTCTTTCTATAGATTGACTCAGTTTAACAAGTAATTCTCTGGGGAAAAAACAAAACAAACAATAATAATAACTTGCTCAAGAATTTTAAATTCACGATAATACCGTTTTAACTCTGTATCTTTTATTTCTCCAATAATATCTTCCTCTTCTTTTAAATCTAGTAGATGAAATGAAAATTCAATTTATTTTTTTTTGTTTAAAATATTTGAATTCTTACTATGCGACTCCAATTCATCCAAAACATTCTTTGTTTTAAGGTACATTTTAAGATAATCCGAAAAAGCTCCTTTGCTCCTGACAAGGTCTTTAAAAGTTCCTGTTTCAGATATGCGGCCATGATTCAAAACAATTATTTGGTCAGCATATGGAAGGCAGGCTAAGTTATGAGTGGCTAAAATTCTTGTCTAGAAAAAACAAGTACCAATTGATTGACATTTTTTTTAGACATGAACTGATTAATTACTTTTCTCCTAAGCATTCCATTTGGGCCTATTATGTGATCTATTATGTGTTTACCAACGTGAGAATCAACAGAGCTTAATGGATCATCCAAAAGGACTATATCTGCATCACTGTATACTGCTCTTGCTAAGCTTACTCTTTGCTTTTGGCCACCACTTAAATTTACGCCCTAAAAGTATTGCAAACATTCTAATAAACATAAATGCATCACTTTAGACATTTTACTTTTTCTCCAATTTCTGTGTAGTCCCTGCCAGGCAACAATTCTAAATCGGGACCAAGCGCACAAGAGTGAATCACTTCATCATAGAACGGGATATTCAATTTTTTCCCAAATAGAATATTTTTTCGTAGTGTTGTGTTTTTAATCCAAGCTTGCTGGGATACATATGACACAGTGCCCTATGTAATTAGAAAAAAAGAAAAAAAGAAAAAAAGAACAGGATGTTTCTATGGACATCACAGAACACAGAGCCGCCGCAACCCTCGATGGTCAAACGGCGTGCCCTGACAAGACACAGCTTACATCAGTATTTACTAAACCATTAATCTTTTTTGTTTCTCCTAAAATGGAGATCAATAATGTTGACTTTCCTGAACCAACTGGGCCGACAATTAAAACTAATTCTCCACTTTTCACTTGCAATTCAATATCAGAAATTACTTGTGGCTCGTCTGGACCCCATGCAAAAGTACCGTCTTTTATATAGACAACTATACCTAATCAGAAACAAAAAGAAACCATCAAAAAATTCATATTCTTTTCCAATTCTTACCGTCCATGTTTACATGATCAACTCCTTTAGGATCAATTTCATCCGCATTCATAAAAGCCTCTACTCGGTGAAATGAAACAGAGGACTTGAATGACAAAAACATCCAAGATATAATAGTTTATAATAAGTGTGACACTATGCATGCTTACTTGAATTATCATTGTTATAAGAGTTGGGAGACTGTTTAATGGCGCTCTGAGTAATGCCAAGAGGGATAAAGACACAAAAACCTTAGTTGCATCTAAAACATGGGATGATTTTATCATGACGTACGTTCCTAACGTGGCCACAGACACCTGTAAGTGGGCAATGCAATAACAGAAAATAAACTATTGTGCTTTTAAGTTTTACCAGAATTGGTGTGACTTGAAAAAGAAATAGAACAGTAGCTTTGACAAAAGCTATTTTTTTAATATCTTTTAATTCTGCGCCTCGAATTTGCTGCACAAAACGATAAAAGGACATTTCCCACGCGTACAACTTGAGCACTTTGATCCCACTTAACACTTCGTTCATGGTTTTAAGCCTCTTGTCTCTATTTTTCATCATCTTTACCTGAAATCACATGCAATATATGCAACTCATTGCAGAACGTGATAATTTATAATGCAGGCCTACTTGTAAGCTTTTGATGACACTTGCTATAGCTGTGTTTATTGGTATCACCACTAGCATTACAACCACTCCAGCAAATGCTGCTACTCCTAACATTCTCCACAACATATAAATTGCACCAAATATCTGTAAAGGCCCAGACCAATAAAACGCCAGCTCGGTTAACATGTCAACAATATTCTGTGAGTCAACTGCCATTAAATTGACAATTTCTCCCAATGGCATATTCTTTTTAACTGCTGTTGTAATGCGAAGTGCCTTCAAATCAATACACTTTGCATAATAATTGATTTAGTATACAATTTGTGTATTTAATCACCTTACTATAAACAATAAGCATTAGAGCCGTTTTAACTCTAGTTCCAAAATACTGTGACCTATGGTTGTGTTGACTAAGAAAAATTGATTGCACCATAGATAGAGTAAACATGACACCTGCATAGTAGTACCCGTGCCAAGTTGGTTCATCAGATGTGACAAACTCAATCATTTTTCTTTAGAAAAAGAAAATAAATATTGTATTATATTATATATAGTCAATTGTGGTATGCACATACTTGAGCATAATCGGATTTGCAAATACCAACATATCACTGATTAGCTTCAAAACTGCAGCAATGAAAAACTCCCATCCAAAAGCCCTAAATATGCTTCTGGCAAGAGATGAATCTTTGCCTCTAAATTTAGCTTCCTTTTAATGGCTGCTAGTATTGTTATGACTAGATTTTTGTTTACTTTCGAGCTCGTTCTTTGTCCCACTTGTCACCAAATCTAGCAGAAATATGACTGGACGTGTTTTCTTTTTCCAATGCCCATAAATCGGTAATCAATAAAGGTCTTTTGTAGCCTTTAATGATCAATCTGTCAAAGTATATATAAAATAAATAAACACAACTACTGTAGTTGTAATAGTTTTTAACTTACCCATTGACCCAAGAAAATACCATCCTAGAAAAGAAAGATGCATTTCCTTCTGGACATGGTACCTACGCTCAAGAGTATAAAAAAAAATATTATTATTTCGATAAAACTATTTGGATTACGGTTTTTCTCTTTACTGTGCGTTTGTTCTTCTGGTCATCAAAATCATTTTTCTCAGTTAGGGATGAATACACCAATTCAATCATAACAAGTGGAAAGCAAATCATGAACATAGTGTATGATGCGTGTGGCACTGCCTAAAAGGGCACTTAGATTTAAAAAAATAACTTTATTTACTAACGAGGGCTACCGCTTAGCGCAGTTTTGACCCTTGGACCCCCTTTGGCCCTTAAGTCTTAATCTTCTTTCTTTACCCAAGTAAATTATGACCCATATCTTATGGCTTTATACATAGTATGTCGACCATGAGTACATTTTAATGATTCTATCCCCAATTCTAGGGTCCCACAACAAATTCCTTCACACATTTTGGCTAGGTAGCCGGAGACCGGAATCAAATCTCGTACCAATGTGGTGTGAAGCCAGTGCTTTTAACCTGTCCCTCCCCTTAAATTAAACTATAAAACCTAAATATAACAAATTGTTTGTATACCAATCTAGATGAAACGAGTGAACGATATGTAATAAGGTTGCAAGCAAACTGAAGAAGCCAAAAAATGTAAAGAATTCCTGTCGTGTTCATGCCTCGCTTCCGTTCAGCAATAATTAACGACAAGACTGCAATCTATAAACATTTTATGTTTAATACATGTTATCTAGTTATTTTGAATTTTTACCATCGTTATGAATTTAATCGTAGATGAGTAAATCTCGACAGCCGCAAGAGTAGCGAGTATTATGATGTGGCATAGCAAGTCTAAGAAGGTAAAAGCCACCAAGAATGCTGCAGCTATCTAGATGTCAATAAAAAGTTTAAAAATATTAATCATTATGATATTATTTTTTTCCTATTGTACTTACAATTTTCATGTAATTGGGTGTACTCCATGGTATTATTCTGGGTGATGTTGTACGGATAAAATAAACCTCTAAGGGCAAAGCAATCCATAAGAAAATGCATGGCAACCAGACCAACGCAGTTTTGTGGAAACATGCCGTAAAATCAGGGGTTTCTGATTTCCAAATTAATTCAACGTCCTAGCAGTTAAAAGAAAGAAATCAATTCTGAAATTAAATGTGCCAATATACATTTTATATCTATACCCAAAAAGGGGAATTGCAAAAAACATCCATTGTATTCGTTATTTCCACCATCTTTCTTCACCCACACTGGAATGAAACAATGCATTAAACATTAAACACGAGTATTTTTGAATGAAAAAAAACAACAAAAATATAAAAAAATAGGCCTTAAATGAATATTGATAACTATAAATAAAGATAAAGTAGTTAGGATTTTAAAAAATTTCGAGGTTACGTTAGAGTAGTTATATCAATTAATATCCAGATGCAGGTGTACAGCAGGTGTACAGCAGATGTTGTGTTGACCACTAGTATACAGGCACATAACGTTCAAAGTATACGTAATTGCCGTTTTGATGTTCAAACTGAAATGCCACTTCAAGTATACAGTGCCGTACAATATTGAAATCTTTCTTTTGTTATTTAAATATTTTCCCTAACAGATGTTTGAAGCGAATGCCACGTCCGAAGACAAATGCTATAATTTCTCCCTCACCAATTGGGTTCCTTGTACGCTGCTATGGGTTTTAACACCACTTGAAATTTATTATTCGTGGAGAAATAGAATCAGTTATATTCCATGGACGGGATTAACTGGCATGAAACTGGTAAACTATAAAATTCAATTCAAAACACTGAAATTCGCTTTATTTTTTAAATATTGATGCGCATTTGTAGGTGTTGAATGGATTGCTTATTGTGTGCAACATTGTGCGTTTGTGTGAATTTTCGGATTTTATTGATTTAAGTGAACAAATTTTTGTTTTTTTTACATTGGTGAGTGGTAAATTTGAAATATATTTTTCTGTTTTTATTTTTTATTTTTTATTTAATTATTTTATTTATTTTTAGCTTTTAACAGCTTTTATTGTCCATTTTAACAGAAATCATGGTCAAAGGTTATCTTTAATTCTTGCTTTGTTTTGGTTTATTGAAACCATAAGTTGTTTAATTGCATATATTGTAACTATAAAAGATGTGAAATCAGATGTGGGTTTTTCTCTCAAAAATTATTATTTAATATTTATCTAAAATATGAAATAATTTAAATTTTTAGACTAATTCCAATACTCAAGTAACCATAATCCTTGTCAACCTGATTAACTTCCCATTAGTCGTAGGCGAATTAGTTTTATCGCTTTTTTCCGACGCTTATCCTTGTATTAATGCTGCAATTAAGCATCAGGTAGGCATTGCTGCTGTACTAACCCTACTGCTGTTATTTAAGACCAATTTCTAATTGATTACAGTTTAAAACTCCCGAATATGAATCTTCAATGGTGTCTAAACTATTCTTTAGTTGGTTAAATAAGTATTTATTTTCTTTTAGTTTGAAATATAACTAGAATACTAAAAATAAAATATTGAGTTTTCCAGTTACATATTTCAAAAAGAAATGATAAACTTTCCTAACGTAAAGCATATTCTCAACTGGCAAGACAAACTTCATTACGTGAGAACAAAATTAAATGAAGTTTATCATTTTCACTACACAAAACTACTTGGGTGTGTAAACATGAAATTGCCTCCTGTAGTTTGTATGAGTAGTATTTTATTTTTTTCAGATTTAAATCCGTCAATGTAGTAAAGTCAATATTTGAATGGAAGCGACAACAGAATTACATTCATTATGAACTAAAAGGAATGGGAACATGGAATCTTCCACTTACTTCTCTCTTGGTCCGACTTCTTGGGTTTGACTTTCTTCTTGCTCTTACAATACGCGTCATCAGTGATTGCATGTTATGGGTAAATCCATTCCTTCTCAAGTATGTAAACACAAAAAAAATATTAATAAGAATTTAAAACTAATTATTGTTACGTAGTTTTCTATTTCAGTTACTTGTAGACAACCCTGGCTGTTGGTGTGCATACATTGTAGTTTGCGTTATATTTATTAACAGTTTAATTCAATGTTTTCTGGATAACCAATCGAAACACATTGCAAGTATAACAAGCATGAGATCTAGAGGAATTTTCATCACGACTATCCACGAAAAAGTTAAAAATGAAATAATAATAATAATTTAAAAATGATTATTTACCAAAAAAATATTATTTGTTTTATAGATATTAAGAAGTTTCTCACTTTGTGTCCATAATTTGTCCAGTGAAAATGTTAACAAAATGGTAACGATGAATGGAAACCACATTAAGAACTTTATTCAAGCTTTACCAATTATTTTATCAATGCCCTTTCAAATCACATTTGCTCTATACTTTCTGTACTCACTTATTGGTAAAACTACTTTTGTATGTATAATTGTGGTAGTTTTGATAATGCTGGTAATTGCTATAATTGAACATAAATCAAGAAAATTCTATAAGGAAACCCACATATCAATGGATCAACTAAAAAGCGCACAGTTGATGAAAAAGATTTTCAAGGGCCTTAAAGTAACCATTAAGAGCTATACAAATAGAACACAAAAATCACTTGCAGATTACATTTTTTTTCATTTTAGTGTCTAAAATTACTTGCATGGGAAGTACCTTACATGAAATTAGTAGAAGGAGAAAGATTAGCAGAAATGTCGTATTCCCATCACCTCTTCTATTGGTCTAATCTCCAAATGTGGATTACATTTTCAATGCCTTTTCTTGTATGTACATTATTTTTATTTTGAGTCATCATATTAAAATTTCTTACCTTAAAGACCCAAATAGCAGTAGTTTTAACCTACTACATGACAGTTCTACCTCAACACATTTCAGCTCAACCTATTATAATTACTTTTGTTATTATTAATATACTGTCTTCAGTTGTGGACAAACTGCCTGACCATTTGTATGTCGCATACAAGGTATGTTGAAATGTTTTGACTGGTAATTAATACATTTTTATAGAATAGTGTTTTTTGTAAGTAGGCTATATTATCTCTGATTGAATTCCATGAGTTTATGCAGCTTGAAGAATTCGGTGAAAATATTCTAACATCCCAAGAGGACAAGAATGGTAAGATTTCTAACCATAATTGTTTTGTAATTATTAACTTGTGTAATTGCAGATTATGTTATTTCAATCACAAGTGGAAGATTTTCATGGAGTCCTGCTCAACCTCCCATTTTAAAAGACATTAACTTGACGATCAAACAGGGCCAATTGGTAGTAATAACAGGACCATCAGGTTCAGGCAAGAGTTGTCTACTGGCTACTCTATTAGGTGAAACAGACAAGATTAGAGGAAGATTATCTGTTCAGGTATTACGTGAAATTTTCTTGTTAACTGTTGATTGACTATTGTTGTGTAGGGGAGATTAGCATTTGTTCCCAGCGAACCTTGGGTTTTCAATGGCAGTATCAAGGATAATATTCTTTTCGGCCATCTGCCTAATGATTTTTTATACGAGTCCGTTATCAAGTCATGTCAGTTGCAATCTTTATTGAAAACAACTTCATTAGGAGACTTAACATTTGTGGGATCTTTAGTAAACATTTTAATATTGAAATTTATTGGCAGCTAATTTTTTTGCGTTATAGGGTGAAGAGTTAACCAAGCAACAAAAACTGCAGTTAAGCGTTGCAAGAGCTGCTTATAGTAGTGCTGATGTTTACCTGATAGAGAACTTTGCTTCCAGCTTGAATCAAAGTCTTGTCGAAAATATCTTCAATGATGTGATTGGACCTGCAGGAATATTAAAAGATAAAGTAAAGTACTATTATAGTGTATCTAATAAATGTTTAAAAATAAATTTGTTTTACCAATTTTAGACAAGAATATTGATTACTAACCACTTACCATTTATAAAAGTTGCTGATGTAGTTGTTATCATGCATAAAGGGTTTATAGCATGTTCTGGTTCCTACGATGAAACCAGCGATCTTATTGATGAAGATGGTGGAGAAAGTCGAAATTGCGTTGAAAATTCGTCAATTAAACCAACTATTTCTAAATCAACGCCAGCTAAAATTCAAAAATGGAAATACTCAAAAAAGCTAGTACGTTAGTTTTTGGCACCTATACTGTTTATTATATATCATTTTTTATACATTTAGAGAGACTGTATTAAGTTTTATATGCGATCTGGTGGTGCATGGAATTGGTCTCTTTGGTTTGTCTTAATTGCAATTGCTATTGTTCTGTTCATAGTTTCTCATTTTGCATTGCAATCTTGGTTGGATGTCACCGGTTTTCACATTATGAAGACAGAATACAATTTTGCTATTCTGCTTTACATTCTTACATCCTTATTTTGCTGTAAGATATATATTCGTTTACAAGTTTATATACATTTTAAAGTATTATGTATGTTTCAGTGGTTGTACTATACATCAATGAATTTGTCATTTATAATGTAGTGGAAACTTCATCTATTACCTTAACAAATGCTGTTTTGACTACAATATTTCAATTATCTTTGAAAACTATTGAAGATCTGTCAATTCAATGGAACTACATTCAGAATATTCTCTCACATTTAAAAATAACCGAATGCATTTTCCCAATTGCAATATCCCAAACATTGACCTTATGCAGCATCATCTTTTCTCTATTGACAATCATAACAATTTTACAGCCAGTATCGGTTCTTTTTTCTTTGGTTTCCTTTTTTGTATATTGCTACTTACAGGTAAACAGAACTAACCCATCACTGGTGATAGTAGGAAACTTGACTACTTTTCAACAAGTTTTCAGGGACTTTTCAATAGAATGCAATATCGTATAATGAACCTCGAACATCAGTCATGGACACCCATTCTAACCCTGGTTGATGAGACCATTAAAGGTTTAATAAGTATCAGGGCGTTTAAGAGAGAAAAAGAATGTCTGCGAGACATGGAATCCCATTTGGATGTCACCAACACATACAGCTTTACTTCAGCCACTGTAGACAGGTAAATTCAGTATAAAAAATATTAATATAATGTAACATATAATATAAATATAAATTTACAGATGGTTGCTCGTTAGAACTAAAGTATTAGTAATCCTTCTTTTACTTTTTGTTGGTATGGTAAGTGTGTATAATGAGGAAAGTTCAGCCACATTTGGAGTTTTATTCATTTGCATTTGGAAGGTTAATTTCATGTTTGCACTTTGTTAAAGAAGTTGCAAATCTTGGTGTATTTACTGTAGTTGGAAGAATTATTGGAGGATTTAATCACTTCTGTATCTGCTGTAGATGCAACTTCTGAGAGTTTATCTAACATACAAATTTGTTGTCATTTACCAAGAGAGGTAATAGTAAACAAAAAAAATCAATTAGTACTTTTTAAAAGTGCATATTTACAGCCCCCGTGGATAATATGTACACCAGTTACTCTAATGTGGCCATCACTAGGTAACGTTTCATTTAAAGCCTACGTATCATGCCAGCATGATAAACTGGACCTCTTGTTAAGAGGCATCACATGTGAAATTTTACCAGGAGAAAAGGTATAATTCACCCTAACTTATGATCAACCAAATATAATTAGGAATTATATATTTAGATTGGTGTAGTTGGCACGTTAATGGAAACCAACGCCATGATAGAAGCTTTGTTCTGTTTGATAGATCCAATTGCCGGAAACGCTTTTATTGACGGAGTTGATATCAATACCATCGGTTTACATCAACTCCGATCAGAAATTGGAATTATATCAATGGTGATTAATGCATTATTCCTTCTAAATACGTTAGAAATAACTTTCTTTTTCTTTAGGATTCCTCAGTTCTTTTTCCAGGTTCAGTTAGAACCAACTTGGACCCGTTTTTTGAATACAGTGATGAAAAAGTATGGAAAGCACTGCAAGAATCGCAGTTATCCAGTCTTGTTCATCAATTACCACTTGGTTTACACGATCAAATTCACGAAGATGATTTGATGAGTAATTCTAAGTGGTACAGTGCCTTGAGTTTGTCACGAGCTCGACTAAGAAATAATCGGTTGGTCATTTTAGACCAAGCATCGGCGCCTTTAGAGCGCACAGTCGTTGAAAATGCATGGAAGTGTTTTCACGATTGCACTTTGATCACCTTAACGACTCATTTAGAGGATGTACTCAACTGCGACAGGTTTAGTTAACTTATATCAATCATCAACTAAAATCGATGTTTAAAAAAGTTTGTCTTTCAATCAGGGTTATTATTTTGGACGGTGGCGTTATTCGCTGTTTCCAGAATCCACAAGAGATTGTAAATCAGCCGGCCTCTCACCTGTGAAAAACGTATAATAAAAAACTATTAATCTTTAGGAAAAAAACAATCTTTATAACTAACATATGTATATCCAAAGTCCAACTTGTAACCTCTTTACAATGTGCAAATATACATATTTTTATAATTTAAAAAAAAATGAAACAAAGTCTGGACAATGGAAATGAAAATACATAGTAAAAAATAGTTATTAAATTATTATTAAGTACCATGTAATTTTTAGTATAGTATCGTACAAACATTTAAAAAACAAAGCTGAAAAACCAGCTATAATATAAAATAAACATCTCCAAACTGTTGATGAGTATGTCTAGATTAAATAAAATTACTCTTTTATCTCGACATGATCAAATACTGTGCAATTAACAACAAGAAAACAATCTTCATAGCGTATCCGTCTGATCACATCCCTGATTCAGCGATTCCTTCGTCATCTGTAACAAGCAATGTGCATTGCATGAAAAATACAGCAGTGACATGAAATTGGTCATGCAGCAAAAATATAAACAATACACAGACAAATCAAAATCCTGCACATAAATTTACCCTGAGTTTAGGATTTAGGATAAGAGTATTTCCTTGTCTATTCCACCACCACCGAAAAGCGGGAACAAAACATAAGCTTGTCATTAAAGATTTTTTCTTTGCACCTTAGAACAGAAATTTAGAAATAAAAAGCAGAAAAAAAGCTTTGAATATGTTTCACGGAAAATATTTACGCACACCCACTTATTTTTACTTTAAAATTTGTTTTTTACCTTCGTATCCTTCGTTTTCGTGCGCCTCTGCACGCGGTGGATTTTCATTCTCTCGCCCTTCCATCACACAAAGCAAACATTGATGTATGCAAATATATTGTTGCTAATAAGTAAAAAAAAAATTATAGTATTAAAAACACAAAATTTTACTTTGAATGTCCCAATTACCTCAGTTTGAACCATCCAAACTCTTTCTTTCCGCATTTCATACACAATACCAAATATATCGACGTAATCGTGGATCTGAATGTGTTGTAGTATCCTATCTAATGCTATAAATGTTCCCGATCGACCAACTCCAGCACTGAAATATAATCACAATGATCATGTCATTCAAGTTTATTTACTCCATGTAACTATACCTGCAGTGAGCTACAATTGGTTTTTGATCGGATGGAATGCGCTCTCTAAATGTACGAACAAATCTAATGAGTGATTGAGGCGGATCAGGCACACCAAAGTCAGGCCACGTCGTAAAATGAAAATGACGAACTACTCGTGAATGATCACCCTTTAAAAATCAACAACAAATTAATTTTTCCTCACAAAAATACCTCAATCAAAGACTCACACGGCAAACTTTAAATTCTGATATGGTCCAATCAGCATACTGAGATTCATTTAAAATTGTCACTTGTATGTCGCCATAAGTTGTTGGTTGAGTATCATACGGCCAATAATGATCGCATTTTTCCTGCAATAAAAACATACATTTAAAACATACCCATTGGATAAAATTTATCATACTGACCCTTCCTTTCTCTATGCATCTAGTAAGCATCACTAAAGCCCTGCAATTCTGTTCCCAAACCATTCGCCAAAAGTCATCTCTCGTACTGTGCAAAGGTCCTTGCGTTACAATGAATTCTCTAGGTGAATTGTACCCCTGCAAATTATAAACATGTGAATTTAGTACGGAAATTGAATCAAAATTAAACAATCACTTACAGATACATAATTAGCATTTATGTAATCTGAACCCTCTTCATCATCTGTTGGTAGTAACTTAACCCGAGAATGATCGTACGGAAGAATGTTTGTGAATCTGTTTTTAGGCCTGTTTACTGGAATATCTGCGGCCGTTCTGGGTAAATCTCTACCAACCATCTTGAGTTCTTCGTACTCTTCGGAAAATCGGAAATCCGAATCTGCAGACATGAGGCGGAAATGTTCGGGAAATTCTTTCAGCTTCGAAGGCCTGCTCGTGTCAATAATGCTCTCCGGTATAGAGAGACTGTCTTCTTTGCCCGCAATATTTCGTTTGCTTGTCTTTTTGGCAAACGGTGTCTTCCGTCTTCTACGTAGTAAAACAATAATGAGAATAGCGCCAATTAACAACATTAAAGGCACTAAAACAGCAGCTACTATGATCGAAGTATTATCTCTCTCTGCCAAAGAACAAGTACAACACCAATTAATATCAATTTACGGTTATTTTGTTTTTAAATCATTCTATTGTACCTGTTGAAATAACTTGAGAATAAACTGTGTCTGTAAATTTATCACGAGCAGTGAATGCCCTTATTTTAACTTTATACTGAGATCCAGGTTTCAATGGGCCGTTACAGTATCGCGATGTTTCAACACATCCACCGGTACCGATGACAAACTCCTCGACCGTTGTGTTTGTAAACGGATTGTATGGTTCGTTCACTTGATACGCAGGCCACTTGGCAAAAGTTTGAACGTCGTACCAAGTTGGTAATTCTAATCCGGATGAATCTTTGTCATCGTCTTCAACGACAATAATTGTGTATGCAACTACAGCACCGTGAGCAGATGAAAAATAACTTTTGCGAAAGCGAATTCGAATAGTGGTCGTAGTGTGAGCAACATCTGTTGGAAAGATCTGATTGTTTGGAGTGGGTGGTGCTGTAAAAAGTAATTCCAATTAGTTAATTGATATTGATATATACATTTTTGTTTTACATACGCCATATTGGCATGGTTTCCTCCAACATCACTGCGGGTCCTTTGCCAATTTTAGTCTTTGCTTCAATCATAAAAATGTATGTTTTACCAGGCGTTAAATTGTGTATGGTACCAACTGTCACGTCAGCTGGAAATTCGAATTTGTCAAACGTTTTTGTGTTCTGCAAATTGTTTTAAAAAAATTAAAATAATAAATACATAAATGTATTTACAACTCACTTTTTTCTTAAAAGAAACTGTAAATCCTAATAAAATTCCATTTTGATCGAAATCAGGTAAAGCCCAGAGCAGTGTGATCTCACTCGGTCTGATCTCCTTTGCCCGAAAAAAGTGAACTTTCCCAGGAGCTACAATTTGAGTAATAAGTATAATTAATTGTTGAAAAACAAATTTTATAACACACGCACCAGCTTCTAATGTTGCAAAATGCTTGGAATACGGTCTGCTGTTTCTGATATGTGCCGTACCAGAACCACTGACAACTATTACAGTAAACGTATAATTTTTATGTGGTCTTAAGTTTGTAAATGTAATTTTCTCAATCGTTGTTTCGTTTTGTATCAATCTGTCTTGTTGTAAATATTGTACTTGATAACCTGAATGTTCTCCTTGTGGTGGATGCCACACTAAAGTAATTTCAGAATCTGTTATTCTTGTTGCATTCATGTCAGAAATTGGTTCAGGATCTAAAATTTAAAAACAAAAATTAACAAAAATAGTCATTACGTACTCATTATTAAGTCATTGGCACTTACATAACCTCTCCTGTCGTTTAATTGGATTGCTTTGTATTTTGCCACTAACAGTCCACACGATAATGTCGTATAATTGGCCAGGAGTTAAACCAGTAAATGTAAGATATCGGTGAGTGTCATTTTTCAATTTTTCTTGAGACAAAACTGTGGTGTCATTTAATTCAAAATGGTAGCGATCAAATATTGATGCTTCGTTAGGAGTTAATGTGTAACGAAGTGATAAACTGTGTGTCTCAAAATTGCCGACCACGGTTGTGACATCGGATAATATTCGTGGCTCTACATCAGAATCAAACAGGATTAATAACTCAGAGTCGTCGTCGTTTTATTTTCACTTACTCGTGCGTGTTTGGGTGAGAAATGGTTCGCTTCGAGCTCCATGACTAACTGTGTAAATTTGGAAATGATATAATTCTCCGGGGAATAAATCGCTTATAACCACATTTATTTTATCCGTGTTTGTAAAATTGTATGGAATGATTTTGGTTGTCAAATCTGTTGGATTAGTGGTTGAACTGTACATGACAACATACTGCTCGACAAATCCAATTGGTAGCGACCAACTGAATGTGACATTAAAAGAATCGAGCGCAACATTTACTCCTGACACTGCCTGAGGAGCTACAAAATCAAAAATAAAATAAAATCAAACGACGAATTTTAATGATGTCGTGTTACGTACGCAATGATAATTCAACTTTTTCTGCATCCGCACTCTCAAGTCGATAACTAATGGTGTAGATAGCAATTGTGTATTTGTTACCGGGTAAAAGCCCCATCATGTCATAAGTTGTATTGGTCACAATGCCTGAAATGTATTATTCGTAATTTTTGACAAATGTAAAGACTTATCTCTACGTACCTTTCTCAATCCATGATGAATTTAAAGATCCATATCCTCTGTATTTAATTATGTAGTAGTCGTATAAAGAGCTTTTTGGTGGATTCCAGTGTAACCGGACAGTTGCATTGCCAAAAGACAGAATTGTTAAATTTTGAGGTGGATTTGGATCTATGTAAAGAATTATTTAAACATTAATCAAAGTATTATATATATTGCAACTTACAAACAGTTTGATAAAACGCATGAGGTTCACTTTTTAAGCCATAACTCAATGCGTACACTTTAACTTCATAAGAAGCACCAGCGTGTAAATTGTCTATGAGAATACGGTCTTCTTTAGTTAATCGGTGAAATGCTTCACCGGTATCATTCCGAATCAGAACAATTTCAAATGAATCCTGGCGGCTAGTAACATCGGATTTCCACGATATATTCAACCCGTTTCTCACTGGTTCTAGGTATTTGATGATCGGTGAAACAGGAACTAAAAAAAAATATTAAAATTACCCACCATTAACACGTTGTTTAATATTCAGAAAAGTACTCGTCGCTTGAAAAATAACAACTTCATCACTGGCAACGTTATTACTAATAGCTTCAACCGATATTGAATAATTATGGCCGTCCAACAGACTAGACAGTACAAACGCCGTGTCTTTAGTCACTCCGGCTAATCCTCCATCATCATTAAATGCTTCTACGTCTTGATAGTAAACCTATAACCACACTTTCAATTAATTTAGGTACTTTTTTTGTACATAAATAATTTACATACTTTGAAAGAATCGTGAATACTGGAATTGTTTGCTGACCAACTTAAATGAATCACTCCTTTCCCGAGCGAAGTTGCAGTCAGATTTGTGACCGGAAGAGGTTCTAAAGATAAAAAATATAAAATCAAATAATAATAAAAAAATTTCTTAAAATAAACTAAATTACTTGTTGTAACATTTGCAGTTGTAGGCCAACTGGCAACATTCCCACTAACAGTTTTTACTACAATTTCGTACGTCCTTCCTGGTTCTAATCCTTCGTTGAATGTAGCGATTCGTTCACTATCACGATCAACTATCAGCGAAGTTTTAAATCGTATGCCTAAAGATACGTGATAACGCTCAAATTCACTGTAAATTAACAAAATTCTTTCATTACTTTATTTTATAAACAAAAATAAACTTCACACTTTTTACCAAGGCATTTTAGGAGGCAGCCATGTTACACTAAAACCATCAGTTTTAATTAATTTCTTATCAAAGCTTATGTTTCTTGGTGGTGATGGCACTGTTCTGTATTGAGCAGATGTTCCTGCACTCAGCTGTCCTTTACTAACAGTTTGAACTGTAATATTGTAGTTTCTACCAGGTATCAATTCATTGAAATCAGCTTGGGCTGGACCTGGTGGGTCAATTTCCTTTTCCACAAAAACTTCAGATCTAACAGCATCTCTTGGTTCAATGCTGGCTTTGTACTGATTAAACACACCTGTTGACACAAGTTAAATTGCCATTAGACAAAATAATCTAAATTAATCCAAAGATACTATACCTGCAGGATAAGGTGGTTGCCATAGCACCAGTAAGGTGGTTTCATTTCTAAACCACACAATAAACCTTCCTGGAGCATTTGGCTCTAAAATTAAGAGTTAATTAATGTCTTCAGTCGCCATTAAAATTTTATTTGTTTATACTCGTAGTCATATTCCTTGAAATAAAGCCCAACGATTCTTTATTATGAAACATTGCTGATAATTTCAGTTCGTACGTTGCTCCTGGAGTTAAATCTTTTAAAAGAAAAGGAACTTTATCTCGTTCTATCTGTATTATGCGCACACTCGTCTTGGACGGTTCAGTGAGCGGAGTCACCTGTTAATTAAACGTAAATGGAAAAGCGTCAGTTCAAATTTATCAGATTTAACCCTCCAACAACTACGAATTTTTAATTTGTAGAACAAATTTCTCATTTTTAAGCATCGGAAGTTACGAACTGGGACTTTTCGAATTAACACAAACTCGGTAACTTATAATTATAAAATCAATGTTAAAGTATAAGTATAAGTATAAGTTTTAAATATGTGTTTAAATCGAGTTCCGCAAAATCTTTTAATGTATATTACCCTGAGGCGATAATCTGATAGACCACCTCTCATTGGTGGATCCCATTTCAATTGTAAAGTTTTAGTTGTCCGAGACATGAGAGAAAAATCTGTGGGTTCATCTGGCACTAAAATACCAAGAAAAATAAAAATTAAAATCAAAAATAAACATTAATACAATTTATTTTATTAAGTACCTGTGTGCAATCTGTCCGACCAGGTGAGCAAATCTGATACAGTTTTGTTCGAAAAATACAATTGAAAAATATATTCTGTTCCTGGAAGCGCTTCGGTAATGGAAATTCCTTGATGTTTAATATCCCCCGGATGAAAGGTGAAATTAGCAGGTGGAACCCCAACAGGAGGGTTATAATTGAGGCGTAAAAGTACATCTGGACCCAAATTAGCAACATCTGGCAGAAACTGAATAACCACATCAGCACACTGAAACAATGAAATAAATTAAACTACAATTTTTTTAAAATTTCAATGTTAAAACATGATAAAGTACGCAGTAATTCAGTTGTTAGATGCCTAGCTACTTATTATGCAATAAACATACTGTAATAAATGTAATACTGGAAAATTTTCCCACCAACTATATGGGAAAAGAAGCCTTCATTCAAGGTTATCGCTCATTCAGAGTAAAACGTGGGGTCCATATAAGGCATGTCAGGTGATTATGGTTACTTGAGAGATTTTTCTCAAGCTCTTAGTGTGACCTTACCTTTCATTTTGCACACCTCTCATCACCTTCATATCCTGCAGGAGGTTATTGGCTCGCAATTACTTGTAAAAAGGGTAAATTAAATTGAACCATCCTTGAAAACAAAAATTAACCCTCGTTTTCAAACTTTTCCCCTATAATTTATTAATTTATCTGGTTTGCATAGATCTATTTCCTCTTTAATGCGTAGTCAACTGGAAGGAAATTTTATTTTCTAACAGGTTTTGGTCGTTTCACTTAGGGAAGATTTTTTAGAAAACATTAACAAAAGCCACCACGTATATAAATAACTTCCAGGAAACATCAAATCAGCACAAAATGCTCGGCTGGCGTGCAAAATTCGTTGGAAGTCAGAAATTGATATTTTAAAAATATAAATATTAATTTTTTCAATATGAAATATATCTAAACATAACAAAAGTTATCAATAACTTTTCCTAACTAGGTAATTGATGATAAAAAGGTGATAAATAATTTTAAATGTCATGTCAGCTGTTTTTTTTGTTTTTTTTTTTTTATTTTTTTCGGTGTTGAAGGTTACGCTAGAATGAATCTGCAAATTTGGCACCTAACACAAACAACTCCGGCAAATTTATTATCCTATAGTTGCAAATTTATACTGTTTAAAGGCTTAAAGCCTATTTCCAGTACTGCTGTTGATGCAAAACCTTGAACCAACACTAAAAAACCCATTAAAAAATCTTTATCAAGTTGAAATCCACACTTTTAACTGAGAAATGATATAAAGTTTGACAAAAACATCTCAAAAATCTTGAACTGAAAAACTATACTAAAAGAAAAATGTCAGAATGATTTTTGCCACATCATAAATTTCAATACTGGGCGCAGTTGTGCATATTTAAAAAGTAGGCAATTTTCCAAATGACTATACTATATGATATATGTTGCCTACAGTCAAGCTGTGACCTTTAACAGGAAGTGATAGAAGCAGCATATGACCAATGTGTCCTAAATCAAAAGGTAGCAGAGCAGGGCACAATAAAAACTGTTTCTCATATTTATTCATTAAATAAAAAACTTGAGAATTTCTTGCGAAATAGTTAACAAATATATTACAAAATTCTGTGTTAGTTTTACCTATTTAGACACAATTTTATGAGTTATGTCAATGTATATTTAGCTCATCATCTGTTTCCTTCTCAAAAAAAAATTCCTGTGCTCTCCTGCTCCTGGTACCACATTTCCGTTTACAAATATATAGGACAAACACGCAAAAATTGACATTTTATTCAATACTCTACAAATCGAATAGCTGTGTCTGATTTCAGTATAAAATTAGAAACCTGTTGCACTCTAATTACAAGTTGCATACATCCTTGTGCTTTTCCTTCATTCAAGGATATCCAACGTCGAAGAAAAGCACTCAACACAATGTTCTCTTGTTAAATAATAAACCGATTTCCTCATTCTCCTCTAATTAAATTTTAAATGAAATATTCTACAAACAAGACTTCAATTATTGAATACAATTTCCTGTTCTTTTCTATCCTAATAGTCTTATATCACTCACATTCAAGGTCTTATTCGTGCAAACAAACAAAAATGATAAATTAAAAAATTATAACAATTAGATCACGATAATATACCAAATGACTGATTTAAAAAAAGGTAATCTCAAATCAGATAATTGCGAATTTCTTAATCAGCATTTGATTTCCAGACCAATGAAATCTTAACCTAAATAAACACCAAGGCGACCTAGTTTTATAAATACCAATTGCTCAAGTTGCGAGTTGAAAAGAGCAATTTATCATATTTTACCATCCATTTAGATTCCATCAATCAAATGAAAAAATATAAAAATATTTTTAAAAAAATGTAAACACTAACCTGAAACCCCAACACAAGCCAAAGCAGAACCCAGGCCAAAAGCCAAGGGAAACTGCTCAGGTGCGTCATGGTTATCACGGGGCCAAGGTAGAATACCTTCAAGGTAACCTGAGATAAGAGATATTCCTTCTAGGTGTCCACTCGATTGCACTGATTTACACGAGTCCATAGCTGATCGTCACACTGCCACAAAGGCATTATGAGATGTTAGCGGTGGCCAGTGGCCAACCTCACTCACTCCGTCTTGCTACAGTGCATTCCACAGGTGAACAAACCGGAAACCTGGCTAGCCTCGCTCTCTTTGCTATTCCGAATGCCCAGAGGCATGTGGATTGCCAGACGGGAGCAAGGAATAAACCGGAAGTGCAAGTGTGTAAGCGATGAGTCAATGATTTGGTTCCTTCTACAGAAAATGAGGTAACAGTTTTTTTTATTTATTTTTGTTTTAACTATTAATAGTTTAATAACTTTACTAACAAGTTAGATAAATAAAGGAAAAAAATTGTAACAAAAAATATATTGGGTAAAACAGAATCTCGTAAGGGCACTTTTTAAGTTTAAGTATTAATAACAATTAATTAACAATTAATTTGATTTAATAAAACAATTAATGGTTTAATGTTTCAACATAATTTGGAATTAAATTAACAAATATCAATATAATAATTTACAAAACTTTGTATTTCACGTTATTATATTATTTTATAATAATTTTATATTTCATACCTAATAAATTCAGTATGTATCAAAATCATACAGTTCTATATGCTAAAAAAATTCAGACATAGGACTAAGAGTTTTTGGTCATTAAATGCTAGATTTAAGTAAAAAAGATGATTTAAGAAAAAAATAATAAAAAAAAAGCTGCATACCCCTGCCTCCGAGCCACCTTGTAAATATTTGGTAACTTAAATTTGAGTAAATTATTGCCATTTTGCAAATAAAATCACATTTTCTTTCACATAAACCCAAATGGTTTCCAATATTGAAACTCATTCGCTTCAAATCAAATCAAATTTAAAAAAAATTTTATTGAGGTGGACTGTTGTACATTCCATCAATCAAAAAGTCCATTCTTTGATAATGTCGTCGCTGCCACCCGTCATGAAATCTACGAACAACCAAACCCAAAACAGTTAGCAAAAGCAGCAAACCAATAACTAACGCCGCAATTAAATGAACGTCCTTTCTCAACTGATCCGACTCCGCAGATAATTCTGCCGGAGTAACTTCTCCTTCCGTCTTATTAATATCAACCGGGAAACCGGTCGTAACAGAAACATTGAACATCAACTGCTCGGTATCATTATTAAACATTAACTTTGTTTTAACTGTAACATCGAATATCTGCGGGTCAGTTTCATTATTTGTCATCAATTTTGTCTTCACTGTGACATTGAATATCAACTGGGTGTCATCCTTGACCGTGGTAACTTCAGTTTCATTTTCCCTCATTGCAAGAGTTGCGTTTCCTCCGCCATCAAGAGACGAGCCGACATAAACACTCGGTGTTGCTTTATCCAAAGGAATGCTTGTAATATCAATGTCTGTGGTCATATAAGATCCTTCCTGTCCCGTATTTAAAGTTGACGAATCATTATTTGGTTTTGTCTCGGCCGAATAATGAGTTGTCGATTCAGCGATGAGAGTAAAGTTCGGTATTGGTACATATTCAGTAGTTAAATTGTTAATAATCGTCGTATTTTCAACAGAATTCAAATTTACAATATCAGTAGTAACTCTGAGATCTGTTTTGTCGGTAGTTGTTTGTACGGTCGAAAATTCAGTACTGGATGTTGTTCCTAAGTCAGAAGTTGATGTCGAATTGGAAGACGTTGTATCAAACAGCTTCAATTTGATTGTATGGTCATGTTGTGAACTTTCCTTTAGAATACAATGCTCTATGGGCTGGCAAAAGTAACGTGTGCATGAATTCGTGGGATGTTTACTAAATATGACAATATTACAAACTTCTGGAAAAAAAATTAAAGATAAGGCAACGAGTCTGATGTGATTATGGATAATAACTGACTTACCACTGACGTATTCAACACGTACGCAACAGCTTTTGGCACATTCTCCAGCTGATGACACATTGATAGTCCCCAGCGGTTTTATGGTAGCCCCAGCCTTTGAAACTTGATCGAAATCTATTTCCTGATCCTCAAAATAATCTTCAGAACAGAGTGAGCAAAATGAAAGCGGCACATTTTCCAGTAAAATCAACCAAGAGAAGATCGTCCAAATAAACATTTCACATCGCATACCTTATCTAATCGATAAAAACAAAGAAAAACAGACGAATAAATGGTTTGCATACACGTTTAATGTTTTAAATGATTCGATACAACTTTTTAAAACATTTCAAAAAATAATTTACTACTCGTTCACTATAATTAGGAAAATTACTAAGTGAATTAAGCTGTCAATGCACCGCCGGTCTGTTTGTGATAATTCTCTTATTTACTTTCATGGAATTGTGCCAACAATCAATTTTAGAGTCCCATATTTGTGCCAAATAAAAAAACATTTCTGTTTTTCTTCCTTGCAGACAAAAAAATGTATAAATAACTTCTTGTAAAGGTCAGAGTTTTTATCATTAAACTACCAGGTGATAAATAAGTTTGCTTTTGGGTGGGGGTCGTACCTGGCAAATAATTAAAAATCATTACAAAATGTGTTTCAGGCCCCAGCTTAAATAACCATGCAGCAATGTCGTAGTAAACTAAACTAAACATACATCAACATCAACAGAAGGCAACGAATTAAATATTGAATTCCTTGGGAACAGGTAATCGTGACAAATGCTACGCTCTGCGGAACTCCGCACACGGCTTGATAAACATGTACCAAACTCAACCAGACGAAGAAGGACGTGAGGCCTAAATATATGTAACTACCACTCTGTCCCCAGATCAAAGCGGGCACGATCATCAACTTGCCGCAACTGCCAACGATCATTGCGTGCACGAGGGTCGAGTAAGAAATTCGCCACTTATTGCGGATCAGTTGCGTGAAGATTAAAACTGTCAGAACGAAAGAAACGAGCTCGATCAATGTTACCAAAGCCATAATGTAAATGTCCCAATCTAATTGAAAGTTTTGAAATTGGTTGAAATTCTTGCGGGTCTTTTTCTGTTCCTGATTTATCCACAAAACGTAAGAATCGCATAACAGAAGTATAACTGCGATTTTCCAAAATGGTTTCGATCCAGCATTGAAAAGTATATGGCGGTAAGCCTGGTGTTGCTGTAAGATGATATCGATCAAAATGATGGTCGTGTCGTATTCGACATACTTGTCGACAATATTTTCGCATTTCTTGCAGTGATAAAGGCGAAGAACATCCGGTGAATGCTGTTTGTAAAGGGATGGTGCTTTGGCTCCACAATTCACACACATATAATCACCTCTTGTCTCCATTACTGACCTTTAGTCTATTTGCCTGCAAAGAGGATTTCTATACAATCATTGCAATGTAAAATTAAAGAAATTATGACCATCTCAGACAAGGACATCGGAGGAAGGGAGTTTTCAGGGGCCAGAAGATACTTAGGCTAACTGGGTTAATCCCAAGGGTCAATCCGGTCCTCAAAGGCTTAAAAATTTCTATACGGTACGGTATATATTATTTTATTATTAGTTTAGACGCATAAATAACACTTCAAAACACATGTTTTGTTGAGTAATATAATATTAGCCCAGAAATGCTCACATGTAATTTGGTACTTTGATTGATCTGATGAAAAATGAGTTGTATAAAAGCTGCTCTTTTATATTAAATTTTTTCAACACTTGTGCAAATGCAAAACTGTTTCTAAATAATCTGTGTGTTTCTTGATAAATGGAATCTATTTAAATTTACTAAATCTTGAGTTTTGAGTTACATATTACATAGCTGCATTGTATTAAATTTCTGTAATTTTTCATTTACTTCTCAACTCTACAATATATCTAAACTGATAAATTTTGTATGGTGCTTTTTAAAATAATAGATTAACTCATTAAAATTCTTAGTAAATGATTCAAAAGTTTAAAGTTCGGTGTTTTTTTATTAAATGCAATTGTGCAATAGATTAACATTATAGGACTTTGTAGTGCTTGTATGCTTACCCAAAATTAGTTACCTTAAGTAGATGGTGAAGTCTTATTGATTTGTTCTAATAGCACCATAACATACTTTACGAAATGCAAGCAAATCGTTTGTTCGGGCTTCGTTCGTTGACGTTACCAGCGAGGTTACCAGTGCTTTTCCGGTTTTGCTTTTGCCACGAAGTACTCTGAAGAATTGCGACCTCTTGTAGCAAATAGCTTAATTGCAAATTGTACAACGCTTTAAGAAACGGTTTGTTTATTTTGTGATTATATTTCAAGTTTCGATTTCTGAGGCACCAACAGCTAATTAATTTTTTGATTAAACTTAAATTGTTGAATTTTTTTTATATTGTCACATTACCTTACATTTCAAATTATTTTGTAATTTTTTCAAAAAATAAATAAAAATTTTTTTTTTGCCTTTTCAATGCTTTTTTTTGTAACGTCATTAGACTCTTTTATGTAAATACTTTGATTTGCAATGAATTCACATAGAAGTGTTTTTTAGGTATACAGTACCTATTTAATTAGTTTTTAAAATTGTTTTGTTTGTTTAATGTGTTAAGTTTTAGACGGTAAACAAATTAGACATTGTGTAATAAAATCTTTATAAAATTGAAACGTCTATAGAAATAACTGAAAAAATGCTATAATTTTATGATGACTCAAATAGGTGATTGAAAAGGCGCCAAATAGACGCCTGAGAATGAGAAGGAAATCTGAAACAGAATCTGCTGTCAGATTGCAAAAGATATTTTACAGCCAGCAATTGATAACTGGATCCAATGGTCTAGTCATTTGACATTCTACAGGTTATTACTATCAACAGTGGAATTTTCATTCAACTATTTTTTTTTGCTTCTTCTTCATTTGGCATAAAGCTCGGAGATATTAGCAAGACGCTTTAACAAGTCATTGCAACACAATTTCATTAATAAACTTATCACTTATTATCATCTACTATTGAACATACAGGAAATGGTGGTGACAACTATTAAAGATGCTAATCATCAATTTCTGAATATTAAAACAGTAAATCTAAGACATGTCTGGGTTCCATTGACAACTTCGCATTAGCCTAATGACTGAATTCATGTCCGGTAAAAGAAAAAAAAAATTAATAAATTTATAATTTTTTTAAAAAGAAAAGCTTTATTTCCATTATACTTTCATCTTGCACAAATAATCTGGTCCCATATTTCACTTTTTAATCAGTAAGTAAAAATATGTGCAATAAAAAATTCAAATTCATTAAAAAAAATTACAAAATTATGTTGATTATTTGTAATAATATAATTACAGAATGTAAAACTGTAGTTAACAAGCTACAGAATTAAATGACACGGGTAAGATAGAATTGGCACTTACCAAAGATAATTATCACTTGGTATCGTATTTACATTTTTTGACCAAAAAAATTATTTCGTTTAAAACTTTCACTTTCACTCAAAAAAAACTTCCAAGTACTTTCACACACGTTAGTGTCTGTAGTTGTCTATAATCATCCAATCATTACAATACAATTTTATACAAACAAAAAATTAAAACCATTATTGGTCTCTTTTTGTGCTAGTTCATATTCATCTTTTTTAAACATTTAATTAAACAAAAAACAATAAAACAATCATTATTTCATTTCAATTCATTCAATCTATCCTGTACACACTCTAGTAAAATTATTGAGAAGAGCTTGATTGAATAGCCACACTTTGTCCATCAACACTTTACACAGCAGCCATGTTGATTTTCCAAGTTGAACTTGAAGATTTCAATCACATCCAACTGCCAAATTTATTTTATACTATTGAAAATAGACTACATTTTCAAACAATATATCTAGTTTATACTTTTTTTTCTTTGTTATTAAAAAAAATTCATTTTTTTAAAAGTTTTCTTGTGTTACTTTTTTTTCTTTTACAAATTGCAAACATTTTTTTTCTCAATTTCTGGAATGATTTTATGTTACATGCATTAAGTGGTATATGTTAATTGGTAAGGCACAGTTTTGATATGTATTCAGATATTATTGGTTTAACTGAATCCAAAAATTCTCATTTTCGATTTCAAACATAATAAACTAAAAATATAAAAGAAAAACAATAGTATTTACAAGTATATTTTTAAAAAAAATTTAAAAAACATTAAAAAAAAAAAAATTCACAAACAATGCAACAACCACTTTTACAATTTTTTTTCCAGAATCTATGAGGATAAAACTGACTATTGTGACTTGAGATTGATATTGTCTAATTTCCTGAGTTGATATTTGGGGTCAATTGAATAAAATATGTAGCAGAACTTCTGGTTAGAGGTATGTTGTATAAAATTTAAAATCAAACAATCAAATTCATTGAAGATTGCAGTTGACAAGTGATCATTGAAAAATGAAAAACCAAATAAAAGAAGAAAAAAATCCTTTGCTCACTTAAGCGTATCATGGCTCAGTTCAATCTTCTATTAGCCAATCCCAGACGAGATGACTAGTTATGGTCCCATTAATTGTCATTCAAAAGTCTATGGGGGTCTGCTAACATGTTGCAAGACACAAAACAACAGCAGACAAAGAAATCGTTAAAAAAAATTTCTTGTATAAATTTATCTCCGCATGATGAACATCAAAAATGGATGTCTCTCACATCTGTGGGTGTTTCAGATTTATAATGATCAGCATCTCCTTTCACCACTTTGGCTGTAACCGAAGAGTTGGGTGCAGATGTTGGTAGCAGCGCTGGCGAGGTTTTATCCAAACTTGTGTTTACCATTTCTTCTATTTGTTCTAAACACTCCCTCAAACAGTCCTACAAGAAAAAAATATAAAATCATTAGTAAACAATGCTTTTGCAATGCTAATTTAGAAAAGGATTGGCCTTATAGACAAGAAGAAAAAATGTCAAATGTTGCAAACAACTAACGTTCACTTGTTAATGGGTTCTTCACCCACAACATCCTCAAGACCTCCCCAGCTCTAAACCATGGTCTAAGGATAGAATTTCAAGAGGGGCCTCTCTCTCTCTCAACAGGAAAAAGACTGTCTTACATCCTGTCGGAAAGAGGCAAAAAAGAGAAGCTTTCTTGACGGCGACCAATGAAATTTGATGGTCAATGGTCGACACAGTCAGTCATTTAAAGCAATGGATTACTATATTACAAATACAGCCTGCTTACAATGTCAAACAATCAAGAAAAAATGGGCAATTAATTGCAGGATCTCGTACCGTCAATTCCAATGAGTTTGGCCTTGAAGGGGCAGGGATGAGGGAGGTTGGAAATAGATGAGGGGAGGGCGACGAGGAGGGAAGGGTGGGGTCAAATAGAGAAGGCAGCCTAAGGGGCTCTCTTCTATTTCATGAATGACTGGCCTGCGCTCAGGAATGCTTGGGAAAAGTCGGCAGTCGGTGGGGGATCGTTGGCCTGACCCGTGACAAACAGCTCCCTCCTCAAGGAACCGCTAATGCCAAGACGGGTTCCATCCCATCCAAAACTGTCTTTCTTAAATCTTGTTACTTTCATAAATTCCATAACACATTGTGAGAAAAAAAATATTAGGTACTATAAATTTTGTCAACTTTTCTTATATTATACTCGTAATGCTCGAGAAACAAGGATACGAACGAAGTCGCATTACATTTGAAGCATTATAAAGTCAGTCATGTTTTTATTGGCAAGGATTTGAATTAAATTAGTCATTTTCATTCCATCTGATGCCATTCCATTGCATACTATAAACGGTCACTTCATTTGTCAAAGATCAAACATCTTGTCCAAGCGATTAAAGATGTGCGAATTCTTGACACTTAGATAGCAACAAAAAGTGCATGGGGTGTAACTACCGGGAGGGGGTACGGGAGGAGGGGGATTCTAACAGATGAGCGAGTCCTCTTAAAACAGTTTTCGTGTTTTAGGGCTTTCCAATGGGATCCCATGGGAGGCAGGAGGAAGTGGCAAAAACAGTGTTAGAACGGAAATTGTTGTTTAGTAGACTACAAAAAAAGAAAAGTTATTCTTACCACTTCAATACCGGTGATGGAATGCAGTTGCAATAGTAAATCCCTCATAGATGACCATCTTTGATTAGGTAATGTAAGTCCACGGACAGCAGCGCCGATACTGGCAGCAGCGATCATGGATGGAGGACTCATAGAGAATTTAAACTCTGAAAAAAAAACACAATTTCAACAAACATCAATTTCTGTCTTTTAGATTTACACTCTTCCCTTTGTTTATTTTATCAATGGTCATTAGAGGTTAAAATTCCACTTGAGTCGCAGTGGTCAGTGGCTTTTCGACCTTGTACCATTGACAGCTTTAATACAATAGGTTCAAGAAAAGAAGAGGGTTGGCTTGGGGGTGGGGGATTTAAAAGGCAAACTGTTTTTACCTTCACCCTTCACATGTCCAATCGAAATAAATCTCTAGCAACATGGCTAAGTGCAATTTAATAAAATACTTCTAGCTAAAACTCCTACAAATAAATGAGTGCTACGAGTGCTAAAGATCTTATGTCCTAAATTTTAGAAGTTATGTTGATATACCAAACTTAGCACAGAAACATGTTGACAGATGCATTGTCAGTTTCTTTTTTAATACCTGTAATTGCTAAAATCCACTTTAACAGTCAATTTTTCACTAAATCTTGTTGTTAAACCCCTTTTTGTCACACTCTTTTCTATTAATAGAACAGTGGAATCCTAGAACATTGTCAGTTTCTTTTTAATACCTGTAATTGTTAAAATTCACTTTAACAGTCAATTTTTCACTAAATGTTGTTGTTAAACCCCTTTTTGTCACACTCTTTTCTATTAATAGAACAGTGGAGTCCTAGAACATTGTCAGTCCTAGATTTTATACAATTCCTGGAACTTTAACAGGTGAGCGCCACCCATAAACTGGAACATTTCCAGTGGAGGTGTATTATTGCATAATAAATGCTGGCAGTATTTTTTCTCCCAATACCTGTAATTTTGCTTAGTAGTGCAGAGATGAGATCTAAAGTAAATCGAACCTCTCCTTCTCTGCATGATGTCCTGCAGTAATTTGAAAGAACACTTGCATGTAAATACCCCATTTACAACATTGATTTTTTCTAACACACAATTCAGAAGCTAATTCAACAAACTCTGACACTCATCAGGAGGTCGTAGTGTCCAACCCTTGGTCGAGCCAAGAAAAACAGCAGGGTGGAAAAGATAGATGTTTAGGGTAGTTCATGCTACAGGGGGTCAGTAAAGATTGCACATCTCCCTCCACGAATGCGGCAAAACATCTAAAAGAACTATTCCAAATCACCAATCATAAAGATTAAATGATAAATCATCGCCTTGAAAAAAAATGTAAAATTGTAAACAACCTTTACAAAAGATAAATAAATCCAATCAAGTTCCCATTGCTGCTTAGATTTATACGTTGCAATATCTTATTACCAAATTGGATTTTTTTTCCCGAATCCATTTTAAATCGTGTTATGGTCATCTGTGACCACCCACTCGTCACGTCTTGCCCGAGGCAAGAAACAGGTGGAATTCCAGGGGTGTGGTATCTGAAGGGAATCCCTATTCCAACCTGCCTTTCTCCCTCCAAACAACCTTTCTTGCGGATCAAACAGTACCGCTGATGCTTCGCCTCTGACAGGTGGGTAATTCTCACGTGTGAAGGTGGTCCGGCTATTTTTTTTATTTATTTATCTCTAAACCCAAAAATCACTGTAAATTACTCGGTCACCTTCAAGGACGTCTAACAAGAATCTTAAAGTGGCGAAGAGAATTTATCAGTAAAAGGCATGCACACAAATGTTTATTGCATCAAAACTCAAATACCGACACGTCCATATTTTTCTTTCAATCGCTTTTCTCTTGGAAATCAAAGTAAACCTACACTGTTTTTTTCCACTCGTTAATAAAAATGGAAAATTTTTTCCCAAGACCTAAAGGGGTCATTGCCAAAAGTAGACACGTGCAACTAATTCCATCTTACATAACCTATCACACCACAAGACAATGCCAAGGTCTTCTTGATACTCCAGAGACCAGACCCCGTCTGGTAGCGACAGACTAATGACCTCTTAAAAACGATCCTTTCATGTCAAAAAAAATAATCTCACGCTTCACGACGCTTTTTGCATGCTAAGTAGAATTTACTCATGCTGAGAACAACTTTAAATAAATAAATAAATAAATAAATAAATAAATAAATAAATAATGGTTAAGTTAACTAAAACACTTTGTAAAGACATTTTTCCATCATTTAGTCCAAAGTACTTATTTTTCTATTTCACACGCTTGAAGATATAAGAGTCCTTAGAAATGCCCTTGAAGACTTTTACTTATTGGCCCTTTGCCAAACTAGGTTTTTAGGCCAATTGGCAGGTACTGAATGCACACAACAGAGGGCTCCTCAGATAGAACAAGGGTAGCATAAAGTACTTATATATAGCAGGTCAGTGCACTGATTGAAGGATTTTGATTTCGTTTGGGTGTTTGCCAATTCTTGCAAATGCCAAGGACACAATCTGTTTCTTGTCTCTTATTGCTGCTTTTTAAATGGCAAAAGAAAACAAGGCAAAAAAAATACACAAAATGTTTATTTCTTTACAAGGCCAATGACCCTGTCTGTGGACATTCCCAAAAGGATCCAATTGACCAAAACCTCTTTCTCCTGTTTCCACAAGATTAACCTAAACATCTTTTGTCATTTCCCAACTTCTCACGTTCTTTCTTGTGAAAAGCCCCACTTTTTCTTATCTTGATCTAACATCAAAACCTAACAAGTCCCTTTCTTAGAACATTATTATATTTTTCTGACAAGAAAAGACCAACAGTGCATAGGAAACTCGACACGTTTTACAAACCCTCTAAAAGCCCACTTCTTTGATTACAAATCCCAATATCTTCCAAACTACTGTCAACAACAAAACAATGGCCCAATAAGAGTCCTACTCTAAAAATCATAACTATAATGACAATAATTATTGGTCTCTCGCTCTTTTTATTTCCAAGGACAACTTTCACCGGATGGGCCTGGCCTCCTGAACAGTCAATGATCAACCCTATCTGGCTTTCCATGACCCTGTACTGTTTTTTCTCTTGTATTTAAAAACTTTTTTGTTTCTATTTGACAACATCAGCCAGTCTCTGTCTAGTATGGCTCCACAAGACTCACAATTCAGTTATGATGATTCATTGCACAATCATTTGCTTCTTAGACATCATTCTTGACCCTGTTTTGTCTGGCCAATCAATTTAAAGTGCAACTAATATTAAAACTTACTCTACAAATACAAATATAAATATATTTTTCTATGAACATACTATTTAATTCCACAAATATGTACACAAAGATTATTGAACCTAAAAAAAAATCTCATCTCTAAAGTCATCAATAATATTAGCAATTTAGTGCATTCACCTTTTTTTTGCTTCATATCATTTGGCAAAAACCCAAATTCCAATGTTGAATGGGCTCAAAATTGTTACTATAAACCAAACGGCTTTTCCCTCTTTAAATAAGTGGTTCAATTTGAAATTAGGTGACATCATTGCTGTAAAAGAGATCAACTTGATGCTCAAAACATAAACAAAAAAAGAAAGTCCATGACCATGAGTTTTAGCCAGAGTCAACTCTACTTTATATGTTTACATACAGATAAGAAATAAAAGACAAGTGGTTTGTGTTTAATTTTGCCACCCATCACTAATGTGACGTCATTTCTCCTCCTGAATACAAACACAATCAATTTGAGCAATTATATTAGTTGAAATTAACATGTGCGACATCCTTGGCAAGAGTTATTGTGTCAAAGTCCAGTTAAGGCAATGAACTTGTTTTACAGCTGAGTAAAAATCAAAATACACAAGCAGCAGCCCATCAAAATAACAACCACCAGCCAAGTTACCTTGTTTTCCTATTTTGTTTGCACATAAAACACTTGTATATGTGACCATTAATAATAATTTAATTTTCTTTTTCTTTTCCATGTAAACAATTCACTGTAAAGTTCAACTTGTTTCTAATGACATCTTTTTTTCCATCTTAAAATGTGAAATTTCAATTGTACTGTTTGATTATTCTAATCTTTCGCCAAGGGAATCACCAGCGTATCAACTCATTAGCATTTTTTCCTGTCATCCACAGTGCAACTGGCTTTTTCCCAGTGGTGTATTATGGACTAATGTTTGGTCCCTCGCATTCAATACAAAAAGCAGACAGAGCTCGACAATGTTGGGCATAAAGTTGCCGCATTCCAGAGGAATGCACAAGTGTGGTTCATTCACTACTGCTTTTCAAACCAGGCAGCCGTTCACACGGCAGGTTAGAGAATGGTGTGGTGAACGCTGAACAGGTTCAAGGAATGCAGCACTGCAGCTTTCATAAAATTCATTCTTAAAAATCACGATGAGAACCAAACGCCGATGAAAATTTCTTCTCCAATAAACACAAGCACTCTTTGTCACCCAAACGGCGAAAGAATAAAATGAGACACAGGAAATGGTTAAACACTCCTTCTTCATTGACCCCCACTTCCTTGCTGTGCCTATTCAGAGGATCGCACCCACGCTTCATAAAAGTGCATCTTTGCTTTTATGTTCTCGTCACAAACACGAAAACATTTTTTATTTTAATTTATCTTAGAATAAGAAAAAAAATAAAAGTTAATTCTGTTCTCAACTTAAGTTTACGTGTCGGTCACACTTCCTCAACAAGTCTCAGACATCATTTCCTTCTCGAGATTTTAAGTTGATTGCTCTGCTTCGTACGAACGGAACTTCAAAGATACAGGACACTCAACTCAAGAAAAGTTGAAACCAAATATCAAAGTCCGCAGACCTCACGCAAAACTGATCAGTTTCAAGTTTCGGACCGTTTGTCAATAAAAATTCATTCACAAATCGAAACAAGAAAAAAAATTAAAAAATAAAAATGTACCGTATTGCAACTCTTTAAGTTGAAGCTTCCTCAATAAAAATAAGCATATTTTTAACAATTTCCAACATTTCCCTTTTATCTAATCACTAACATCCCGACTGCCTCTCCCTTAAGAACTTCCTTCCTTCGACATGTCCCCTTCCAACTTGGTCAATAACTCAAACCAAAAATAAATGACCACCATCCCCTAAAAACTGTTATAGGTTTACATGATGCTGAACATGCGAACATTCCAACACATTGACAAATTTCTTAATTCTGTCAACGAAATAATCAGTGCAAAGACCGCTTTTCAACACACTTACAATCCAAGTAATGCTTAACCACTCTTTAGATCTCTGCAGATGTGGACTTTGCAGTGTCTATCAAACAGTGAAGAGCGCAAAAGAAGGGAAAAAGGCACTGATTGTATAAAGTGTTATCCCTTTTTAATTTTTTTTTTGTGATAGGGGTTACTCCCTTTATGAATGAAAGTAAAGCAGTAGCAAGCTGTGGAAAAAGACAGAAAGAAACCTTTTGCTATACCGATCGTATGTCACCAGATTCAAAGCCAGGAATGCACGAAGGCGTGGTTATACTGTATGATTCAAAGAAGGCGGCAAGTGGCCCCTACCGATCGAAAACTCCCATCACCCACCTAAATACTCGCTCAAAAAATGCCAATGTATCATTGTATGTATAACATATAAGCACTACGTGAATGGCTACCGACAATGCGTTGCAGCCCACTGTACAAAGTACAACAAATGTAGTAAAATTTAACTGGGGATACCCAGATGGAATAATAAACAAAAAAAAGTGCAGACAAGTTCAAGTGAATGTACTAAGACACTTTTTTGTTAGTGGATACCCAATAACCTTCCAACCATATAACTTTCATTCTTGAGTCATGAATCAAAAATGGCAAAAGCTTTCCCAGAAGACAAAAATCTTCTCATATTTTTATCCCCATTGGTTTGAAATGTCAAAAAATCCAAATTGTTGAGTTTCACTAAAGGCGGTTCCTCAAAGAATTACAAGTAACAAGTGTGTATATACAGACATATGTTTGATGGTTGGTTAAATCTTGAGAATTTTTTCCCTCCACCCATCTTCAACCATCTGGCAAAGAGCAATTAATCAGCAATACTCCCACACATACAGAACACACCCAAATACCCCAAATATGCTATACATTAACTTTAAACATAGCTGCGGTGGAGAGTCAACAAAGCATAACAAGGAGAGTGCATGACATTGAAGATGTCACACTAAACTAACTGCACAAATTGTTTCCTTTAGAAAAAAAAAAAACAATCCTTGTGGCAGGTGAAATACACTTCCTTTCATACCCTTAAAAAATAATTTAATAAGTAACCCGAATTATTTTCTCTTTTATCCATTTCTTTGGGTAACAGGAAGAGCATCCTGTGATTTTCTTAAAACTACCTGTCCAAGATGTGCTATTTTCTCGTACACTAGTGCAAAGTAAGTGAAAACTGAACACTTGGAAATTATTTTGAACTTTTTTCCCCCACGCTTTTTTTTTTAGAAGGGGGATGTACAGGATGAGAAAGACTTCATTAGTTCAGCCAATGTCAGGTTCACTCTTGGAATCGTAATTACACACATCAATTAAGTTTTTACTTAGATAGCATCTGGAAGATCCTTAGGTACCGTATAAATTAGCATTTAACTGTACTCCGAACGGTGACCATGACCAAAAAACATTTTTTTTTAATGAAGGAAGCGTAAGTGAAAGGGTTATTTTAAAAAAACACACACAAAAAAAAAAACCCATAAAACAGATGCTCTCAACCCAGTGAACTACACCTACTTAATTCCACCTGCTTTTTCTTCTTGAAGGAAGTACAGTAAGTGAGTTTAAGGTTAATTATTTGAAGCTTACCGGTAGCACATAATGTGATGAATGTCTGAGCATGACTCCTAATCATTTCATTTTCTTTAATATGTGGCATCCTAAGTAAAATGTGGTCCAAAAAATCGTAAGCGGTAATGGCTGATAGGTCCCATTTAAGTTTGTTTAGCACAAGCAGCTCCCATGCCTAAAAAACAAACAAAAAATAAATAAATAAATAAATGCAACATATATTAAAAAAATATCGATTTTTAAGGTTTTGTCTGGATAAATTTGCATTATAAAGTTGAGTAATACAGTATATAATTGCACAATATTCAGTAAGCCGACACAAATGTTTAGATTTTTATTAAGTCTGGTCTGCGCAATGAAATATTTACACACTTCGCGGAACCATCTCAATCTCAAGCCAAGCCTCTAACTTAGCATTGAATTGCACTCATACCATAAATAAAAGAAATTCTATTTCTCCTTCTAGCAACCGCATCAAATTTTATTTTATTTTTTTTTTAAAAATTAATCAAGGAGGATACCAAAAATCAATTTAAACCAAAACTATAATCAACGTCCCACTTCTATTAATAAATACCAGAAGAAATAGCAAGAACAAGAAAAATAAAAATAATCTTATATCACACTTCAATTGGCTAATAATTTTCTTCTATCACACCCATAAATGAGTTCAAATTGATGTGTGATAACCTACTATTTGAACCTCAACCTATTAACTAGCAAAGAAAATCTCAACACACGCAAACCCATAGAAAAAGTGGAACTCGATGAAACATCACATTCCTATAATTTAGGCGCCATTTCCTGTGGGAAAGAGGGGTGGGAGATGATGACCCCTTACCTTTACCCCTGACACTGAAGGTATGTACTTCATCTCGCAACTACCTCCTCGAAAATCCACCCCTCCTGTTTATCCCATTCCTGTTTAAAGCAGGTTAAACATGCAAATTAAAGTATTAAAATCTATTTGAATGTCTCTTCTAAAAAACATACTTATTTAGGATTCAATAAAAGTGAAGCTGTATAACATGGTGTATAAATAGCAAAAGTAAACAATGCTCATTCACAGGTGTGTTGTTATGAATGAAGTGCAATAGACCTGTTTTTTTTTTGGACGTAATAAGACGATATTCCCGGTTCCCACAGCTTATTATTACGGGAATGCAGTTATAAATAGTGATGAAATTAGAAATTCTACTTTTTTTTCCTTTTATTTTTTTTTTCAGTTTTTTTTTCTTCGTTTTTTTTTTCGGAAGAAATATTATTAAAAGTATGCGGTCCCTCTCTTTACTAATCAAGTGCAACCTTGACTGGTAGAAACCTTGAGCAGGTATCTTCACCTTCAACTTCAACTTCAACTTGGGCCTACAAGGAATACCACATTCCGCTAATATTTTTGAATTTTCAAATCAAACTATTTCTTTAGCCCTAAACATATTTTTGAGCACTTTTAATGTACCAATTTTGAGTACCCAATTACAAGTGAATTTGGAAACCCTAAATTAAGTTTCTCATCCTGGTAATCAGTTAGCTGTCTAAATCATATAATGAAAAGCGCAATTAACTCAAAAAATTCGGTAGCAATACTTTAGTTGGTAATTTTATACCCCAAAACGTAAAATCTTAATTTAATTTATAACCCCAAAAAATGACAAATTGATGCAGAAAAAAAATCAGAAGTTGATACTTAATTAAAATGATTCATTTGGTAACTATAAGCAAAAAAATTGGAAATAAAATAAACAAAAAATACCCATTTGATGGCATAAAAAAATGGCTAATTAGACCCTGAAACTTTGACATTTTGACACAACATGCTCATCTGACAACCCAAAATTTTAACTCGCCAGACTGTCTATTTAAAAAGATTTAAACAAGTCATTTCTTAATATTTAAAAAATGAGTGCGATATCACAAGTGCTTATCTCTAATCAAGACAAGATTCAAGACTTGCCAAATACAAAGTTCCCCCCTGACAAGAGACAATACCCCACCTTGCAGTGCCTCACAGCACTTAACCTTGTATATTGTGCAGGTTTTTCTCTCATCAAAGCTAGTATGCCGCTTTCATGCCCAGCCCAAGGCTAAGCCACACATTCCTCCATCACACACTTCTCTCCACTTTTTGCCCAACAAACTGCCTGTTGCTTTACAGGAAAAACACTATTCTCATTCAAGAGTGTGAAAATGGCCATTGACATCTACACCTCACCAAACCCTACCCCCTGATGGACTCAGGCTCATAAAATCACCGAGAGCCGATCCACTTAACTCGAACAAATTAAACCCACAATTTATTTTATTTTTCACTAAAATAGTAAAAACCATTTACCTGAAGTTCGCTGAGTGATATGGAATTGTCTGTGTACATGCATAGTTGTTCAGCAGACAGTGGTCTAGTTTCTTTCAATTTGGATGATAAAAACAAGCAAACAGCACCAAGGAGTTGAAGTTGGCTTTTCTGTAGCCCTACAACGGATAAGAATCTGTCCATGTAATTCATTGCTAAAGGAAATACTTCAGATTGGCACCTCTGTTCTTCACAAATCTAGAAAACAAAAAAATAATATAAATACATTACAATTTTATTCCCATGTAAAAACAAACGTGTCATCAAATAACAATAAATGCAATATTCAACAACAAGAAGAGGAGGGGGGGAAAAGGTATTTTTTGACAACAGGATAGTTCTTCATGAGTGACCCCTATTTCCTGTCTTTATCCACTACACACATCCACTTTTTTTTCTTCCAAGCTCTAACCACACCACTATTTAGAACCGGATGTAGTTGCAGGTACTTTTTTTCCCCACTTCCTGTGTGACATCACATTAAGACTGTTTGTGCGAGCACAAGATCAGTTTCTCAGAAATTCCCTCAATCTTATTTTCTAGTAAAAATATTTCTTAAAAAAAATACCCTGTTTTTTTAATTGCAAATACTCAATAATCTTTTGCAAAAGGAAAACTCGCTGTGTTTCCTGTAAAAATAACAGGATTAACTCGTTAGATTTTAAATTTCATTTATTCCCCATACATACATAATTTGCAAACTTTTTTAACCCATTAAATTAGTGTCTCCTCCTTGAACAAAACAAATTACCACAAGAATTGAGCCACTGACCCCGGTTCGACCAACCCAACCCAAGAAAAACTGATGAGCTGGGGTAGCGGCTTCTACTAGACACTATACAGGAAATTCCCACCCCCATTTGACCCAAGCAAAGGAGAGGCTGAGTCATGACACCATTATACATAGTGTTCTTCATTTCATTTGCAGATGAAATGCCGTTAGCATCCACCCACACATTTGGCTCGGAAGTCGCAACCTGTTTTTCGACTGGGGGAACCAATATTTTAAATATTGCAAATTGTTAAGGAAAAAAAATAATAGTGGGAAAATGGTGGATAAATATATCCATCCCTCAGCCATTGACCAATGAGCAATTATAATGTAAAGTGAAGAAGGGGAAAATTGGTCAGAGCCCTAGCACCATCTCAAAAGAAGGGGAAGTAAATTGACCAATTACATTGCCATGGTTACGGTAAATGGTGTAAAGATGGTTTAATCTGGAAGCTGTTGAATGTCGTTTAACGTGACTTGTTACATATTTATAAGTCTAATGGGAAAATTGAACTCATTTTCTGGGAGTATAGTTTTCACTAAATGAAACGGTTAAAGAAATATACATAAAAAATACCGAAAGCACGGACATTCCGTTTTATTTTACCGCATGATTTATCCGTTAGATTTTAAACTTAATTTTCATAAAATTTCCGCCAAAATTGAAAATCAATTTGATGAAAACCGTTTAACCGACATTCAAAAACACGCGCCTAATTCTCTATTTACCTCCACTTCATCATATGATTCCTCCCTACCACCCTTCGCTAAAACACTGCAACCTTAAAATTTGAAATCTGCAAACTATAATCCTCCTAAATTAAACAAATCCCCACCCCCCCAAAAAATAAAGAAATAAAAATAAAATAAATTTAAAAAAATGTTTTACCTCTAACATCCACATAGCAACCATTTTCCTCATATATTCCTTAATGTCCTTCTGCACACATTTGAAATACATATAACGAATTGCATATTTATCTTCGCAATGCAGAAGATTTTGCAAAATCCTTTCGTCGCCTAAAAGTACAGGATCTCTGTACGCTTGCAGCATTCTGTACGTGTCCCTTTCCAAACAGTAGAGAGCCATTTTTGTAAAATTATTTAAAAATACATTTGCCACAATTCGAATTCAATTAAAATAAGTGTTGTCAAGCCAAATAAAAAGAATAAAAAAAAAATAGTTTTTTGGTGTCGATGGCAACCGACGCAAGTGCAGTGTGCGGGCTTCTTGTCTTCAGGCTGTCATTTGGCACGAGTTGCAGCTCGAGGGAAACCGGGAGTTCACCGACTTTCTGCAACGGGGGTGTAGTGGAGTGGTTTAGATTGGAGGAGGGAGAGCAGTCAGTGGCGTCTGCTCCAGCCCAACCTCGCTTCTCAAGCTTGGCTTAGCCACTGGTGCACATTCAATTCGTGCGACCAATGCAACAGGGTTCTTCAAGCCGAGCATGCGCACTGGACAGTCACGTGGGGTTTTAAGAATGCGTTTGCTGCGTGTGGAGTCGCTGTTCTACGATTTGGGTGGTTTCTTCAATGGAGTTGCAGGGTCGGGGCTAAAATTTTTTCCAGTTGGGGTGGTGCTTTTTAAAGTAAAAATAAATCGAAAAAAGGGGGCCGGTGGTATATGTCTATACTTAGTTTTTTTCTATTTTTTTTTTTTTTATTTTATTTTTTTTGTTTTTACATTTCGAATTTAATTCTTTTGTTATTTTTTTTACATGTTAGTTTATAAATGTATGGTTTTTACGAAGATGAATGAACATGTGACCAATTGTGTGGACCTTGTACTTGGAAATGGTGTGGAAGGTATTTTGGTAATGGAATATGGGTCACAAAAGCTTTCAAAATATAACCCATAACTTTTTTTCCCTATCTAGTAATTGGTATGTCCACTTGAGGAATTTTTCTTCGGGTATTTTCTCACGCCCGACTTGCGACCGCCAAAAATAATAAATTTTTATAATGCCCGTAAATGAAATGTGCAACTTTTTTAAAACGAATAAGATGCAAAAAATGCGAGAAATGCAGAAAATAGGCCACTTCTTTTGTTTACAGTTTACACTTCCTTATTCCCCCACCTGTTTTCATTTAATTGATTAACCCTAGCCTTCAACAACGCGGATTTCTGAGAAAATCCATGTATTGAAAGCTGATTCCAATTAAAGTTTAAAAGAATGCTTTTTCTCGAGCAAATTACGAAGGGGAAATATTGGTCTACTTTATCTATACTAGTAGAGATAAACGATTACGCTAAACCAAACCACATTTCTGCATTCCAACACAGAATATAATGAAAACCTAATCCATTGCGTTATATTTTTCCAGCTAAATCATGTCACCTTGACATTTCGAACACGGCTTTAAATTGACATCATCTGTATTTGTGATAAAAATTATGTTTATACTTTATCGACAATATTTTATGTAATATGTAAATTATTATTATTATTTTTATTATTTCACAGAAATATGTTTCCTGTTCAAATAAACTCAAATCTTGCTCTTATTAGGTGCATTTTTCAAAAAGCGTAATTTTTACTTTCAAGATTCAATCTTCGCAGCTTCTTGGGTTGCAAGTATTTATTTCAATATTTCATAATGTCTTCAAATTCAAACTGAGATTCAAAATTATTTAAATTGTGTAATACGTCCAGGAATAGCTGTTGCAGGACGTCGAATAAGTACTAAACTCGACGCCATCAGGGCGCTGGACAGTCTTCCCATATCAATCACTAATCCCTTTGATGTTTCCACTGCAATCAGACATTAGGGCTCCAGACAAGTTATTAGCTCATAATATCGCAAAACACATGCATATAGCCACACCTCTCACCAACATCTTTAAAAATTAAAAACTAAATTAACTTTATTTAAAATTTCTTGTGAAGTCATCGCTGACTTTCTGTACTTGATGATTACATGAGGGGCTACTTAATCCCTCTGTAGAAAAATTCAAACTCTCACTGAATCCTTAACGAACCCCTATAGATACCCACACACCTGTGGCACAATCGGAAATAAAATTTCCTTAAAAAAACCCTAATCCCGGTCGCACGTGGCGTCGTATCCACATCCACCCACATACGAGCATCCTCCCATTGAGGTGGCACGCTCTATCAGAGAAAAGACAGGAAACGCCACCAGGTACTTCTAGTGCCCTTATGGAGCTCGTGGAAAGCACGTGTGCAAAGATGGTGTCAAGTAACCTACACGTGCTTGTGCCGTAAGAAGTATCGTTAGAAAAATTTGTTCGAAAAGACATCTTAGTAGAAGCATAGTCAGTAAATAATCGTATTTACTGACTATGCAGAAGCAACCACACAAATTGCATCTATATTCGAGATTCACCAAAGGCGCCGTCTCTCGTTAGTTTGTGCGTAACAGAAAAATGAGTAGCGTTACAATTAATTAAATTCATTATACCCTAATTAAATTTAAAATTTAATGCAAAATTAAAGCATTTTTATCAACAACTTCAAATTCAGAAACTAAAATCTTTTTTGTCAGCGAGCGGAAAAATCTCTTGAGACATAAATTTTTTGTGTGATTAATTGGTGATACAATGCAAAGCTTTCGACGTTTTTTTTGCATGCACTACAGTAGGTATCGATTATATCACAGTAAATAACGCTTCTTTTGATCTGATAGATAATTTTTTTTTGTAAAAAGCAACCGCAGAAAGAGGCAAAAAGGAAGTAATTTAATGATTACAATAAATCATTAAAAAACGAAAGTCAATAAGTATTGGGACAAGGCCATTCATGTTATCCATTCCAAAAAACTTTTTTCAGAGAAATTAGGTGTGACAAATAAATAAACCAATCCTCAATTTGTTATCCTGAAACACTATGGTCCAATAAGATCCATCAAAATAATGCAAAAATATCTCAATTATCATACAAGACGAGCCACAGTAATCTGAAATACAGAACAAACACAAACAAAATTTATCCATCTGGTGAATCTGCATCATAAGTTTTGAATCTATTTAAAAAAAAAAAAATTAAATAAATATTTAAACAAACCACCTCTTTAAAAATAAACAAGAAACTAAAATATTAATTACTAACAGCTATATACAAAACTCCATTCACAATTCACTATGAAATAACTGCACTAAATAAATAATATTTTATTTTATTTGGAAGAATTAAAAATTTAAACTATACAATATCATCAACGTCGCCATGTCTGCACCACACACCTAGTCATCTAAAGCAAATCCCATAAAATGAAATACAATAATACAATCCACCTACACATGAAAAACTAAACCAAAGTAAAAAAAAATGTTTATATCTCTTTGAAATCGTTTCAAGTACAAGGCGAAAACTTTCACCAAAACAATAACTACTTTCCATCACCTACAAACTTTGTAGACAAGATAACACGCACATTCTTTTATCCTCCCCTAAAAAAAGGAGCCGGAACTACGAGAGGCACTAGTTAGGGAATCACCTTTGGTGGTCAAAGGCATCTCAAGGTGGAGGTTCATTTGTAAAAAAACTATTGCATCTTTGTTATCGTTTTACGTGAAGAAAACAAACAGAAAATTGATGTTACTCGAGTTTTACTCAAAACTTCAAGCAGTCAACCGCACTGAAATTAAATAAGCTCATATATTCATATCTGAAGTCGGAATTGCGATTGCTCTAATGATATCCCAAGAAGCATGAAAATACAATTTGATACAAATTTAATATTCAAATTTGACCTGAACGATTTTCTGTGTAATCTGATCCTGTGATCCAGCTGTAATAATATGAAAATTAGATTTTCAGGTGTTGATTTTTATCTGACAAATCTAAATAAAAATATTCTGAAAAAGTGATTTGCCAATCTACTGCTGTGTCTGGTGTTGATGCATAATGAGTTGATGACTTATTGAAATTTACAACCCTTGTTTTTTATTTATTGGTTTTATCAATGTAACAAGTTTATTATTTGAAAAAATCAACAAATCGTTTAAACAGGAAACAACATTACTGGGCCTAAAGGGATTTATCTAGAATACTATCCAAATACCAATCCTTCTAGATAAGCAAAATACCACATCAACTGAAACCGACTTAAGATTTTGTTCATTGCTAAGTTTTTACCAGTCTCCACCCATCTACAAGCCTTTTACTCATTGTGTCTGGGAATTTCAGCCTAGAGGCTCAAAGGACTCACCTCTAGATCTCTTTTTTTAGATTCAAACATTCCATATCTTAAACCAAATAAACCAGAAAATATTATTTAATACTTTCACTTTTTTTCTTCCTTAGTCCGAGTAAGAAGTTGTTTTTACTTTTTATCCATTCCGATAATAAAATCGTCTGTGCCAAAAATTCAATGAAGAAAATTTGAAAAATCAAAGTTATAGATAGAGATTTTTTTCTTAGATTACTTGATGGGTGGCCATTCTAGAAACCCGATTTTTCTATGGGAGAAAGGGCATCTGGTCAAGGTAAGCGTACCCATGAAAGAAATAAAGATCTCACAAACCCTGACAGAACCATGGGTGTCTGATGACAGAAAGCGCCCACCTACAAACTGCTGAAACTGAAATGTCATCAAATGACAACAAGTGTGAAGTCACTGAAACTCACATTTGTTGACTTGTAAGTTTGTTATTGACATGTGTTTTGCATTCATAGTTTTATTTTTTGACCTGTCAGGTACTTGTACTTGTAAAAATGTCTCATTTATGTCTACTTTAAATTTAACCCGTCTCTCCACGTGCTTGAAGATAATCTTTTCGGCACCAATTATATCTACACTTGATAAAACAGGAGCCAATCTGCCGTCATCGCCTTCCGCTATTTCTTTTTCTGTATTTTTCAATAAAACCGCAAGTCTGTCCTTGCACTTTCACTCCACGTTTTTATCAGCCACTCGATTATATTGGTGAAAAACAAGCTCATAATTTGTTACTGACATATCTCCAAGTTCCAAAAGTCTACGAACTCAATCTTCTGTACTCGGTGCAATTTCATGAATGATTGGATTGGGCGGTAACGCTTTGATTTTTTTCTTTGATTAGGCTCCGTACAAGTTATAAATAGACAATGGAAAAGCAATTTTTTATTGTTAACTCAAATTAAAGATTTTTTGTCTTAAATCACTGAAGATAAAATAAAAATAAGAAATCAATAAAAATACAAATAAAGATGTGTGAATTTTCCTCGGATTTTTCAAATTTTTTCTTCTAAAGAAATGATGAATTTATTCAAATCGAAAAAATATATATATAAATTATGCATAAAAGATTCAAATGTAAATAAAAACCGAGATTGTAATTTCAAAACAATCTTCAGATAAGAAAAATCTTGAAACAGAGCTTGTGTATTGTCCCGCCATCTATTGGTTTAGGAAAGAGCTGTTTTTTAGTTTCTGTATTTTACCACGAGAAGTATGCAGCAGCACTTGTTGAACCCAACCACCGAGCAAATACAAACAACTTTTTCGTAAGTCAATTGTTTATTTCGAATTTGGCAATTAAAATTGATTTGTAGCTTGTAAGTATTGGTTTGTTGATTGCGATAATATGTTTTTTGCTTCTTGTAATTTTCAAAAGCAGAAACAATTTCTTGCAAACATACCAAATTTGTTGCAGCTTTAAAGGAGATGCCAAATTTACCATTTCCATTACTGTTCGTTCAAACTACACTAGTTTAATTAAAAAATTTAACTTTAGAACTGCAAATAAAACTTGTAAAAACTTATGACATGATTTTTAGTTTTCCAAACATCTCGTAGGATGTCACTACTCTGCAGGCGTCTCAAATTTAACTGTTCTTTATTCCAAGCATATTATTCACATCTGAATTTCTCGGGTCTAAAATTAAGCATTATACACAAGCTAATGAAGAAAGGCCAAATAACTGTAAATAAACTGCTCAAACTACTTTATAATTTTGAATATTTTCTTTAGAAATAAATTGTTAATGTTTATGTACAATGCGCTATGAAAAAATTAAAAAATAAAAATCTTTCGTGTAATAACAATAATTTAAATTTTTAATATATTTGCTCAGCTCTGAATACATTATTTTTTTATGAATGGCACCAATTTCATTATCAATAACAAAGAGACCTCCTAAGGCGACGCCAAGGTAGGGTTTTAACTCTGGAGTTTGTTCCTCTCCACTTAGTATGGAGAGCACATGCAATAAAAGAGAAATGCATGTGCTGGGAAAAGAAAAAAAATGTCTTTGATTATGTGAAACCCCCTGGGGCAACAGCAAACTCAACCACCAGCAGAGAACATCAGCAGGCAACACTAGCTAACTACCATTAAAAGTAGCTAAAGAGTTTTTGCATAATTTCTTCATAATTAGGACCTACCAAAAGTCATCAACAATAAACACAAATTAATATTAAAGGTAAGTTTAATTGTTTCATACAAATTGACAATATTCTTTTCAATTCCATATTTGTATCGAAATTGACTGAACAATGTGTAAAATATCATTACTAGTTTACTATTTTATACTAAAAAAAAGTTCTCTTTTGTCTTAAAAAAAATTGTACTTGGCCTTCACAAGGGCATCTTACTACTTTAAAAACAAAAAAAGATCCTTTTCCTTAATTTTTTCAAGGTTGAAAGTTATTTTGCAATAATGTTAATGGGTACGGTATAAAGGAAGCAAAGATGAGACAACATTTCTTATATTCAAAGCAAATTCCATTTCTTGGAAGTTCAAGGGTATACTTTAATCTTGTAATCTTTCCAAGCATTCACAAAAAAAACTGTCGTTTTAAATGAAAAAAAATAAAGATTAAAGTGTTGTACACGGTTGTTATTGTTACACCTTTTTACTTTTTCTTTCTTAGTCTGTTTCTCACAATTTTCTCTCGATATGTGTAAAAATCTCTAGAGAAATCCATCTTTGCAAAGTCTATAAACTTTTTGTTGATGATTATCATTTCATTAATTCACTTCCTGGGTCAACTCTTCATCATTAACATCAATTAAAATATGCCTAAATCAATTGTTTTTAAAAGAAAAAAACTTCTAATTATTTTTCGTCCTTTTAAACAGTAATGACATTGTTAATTTTAAACGTTGCTTTAAATTATATTTTTAAAATTTGCCTTCAACATGTTTGCTTAAATCAGAAAGTAACCTCTAAGAACAGTGACCGACCTAGAAGAGTCCAAACTGAGGGAAGTTGAGAGAAAGTTGTTTATTAGTGGGTGTGGAAGAAACCTTGCAAACTGTCAAGTGTTTTTTTTTCGCCTAATTTTTTTAACCTTAAAAAGGGTCATTGGACTTCAAGGAACTTTGATAATGTTATTTAGGAAGATTTAAAATCACTTTGATCAAGTTTTACAAAGCAAGAAAAGAACCCTTTTAGGAATCCAGATATCCCTTTGGCAAAAGTAAATCTAAAATTTAATGATGTCATAAGTTGAAAAGAAAATAAGTAATAATTCCTGTAAGGTTTTCCTGTTAGGAAATTGCATCATAATGACTTTTGTATTTTTAACTCTTCCTTTACGACATGCTTTGATTCATTTTCCAGGTGTACATCAATGGCACTACTCAAGGAGTGTATTATACTCATTGCATTAATAGCATTTATTCCACAAACATCTCAAGGTTAGTATAAACATTAAAGCAATTAAAATATGCATTTTTATGAGTAAATATGCTTCGCTATGTTGAAATTTCTAAACGCAAGCGTTTAATGGCGACCATCTTAGAAAATCGTTAAAAGTTATTGTAACTATGCTGCAAGAAATAGATTTGTAACATTTTTTCTAAAGTTTAACTTAATCCACAATAACATTTGTTAATTCCAATATCCTACTGAAATAGCAATACTGGTGTTTTTTGGAAAAATGTAGCCCAAACACTGTATTGTGCACCACACCTATAAGAAATAATCAAACTTCTTCTGTTAGTTCCTCTTCAGAAAGGCATTGAAGATGGACAAAATGACAACACTGCAGCAGAAAACCAATCGTCCTTTGGTCAACGCGTCAGACCACGTTTTCCTAGCAGAAGACTTAAAGGGCGATTGCCATCATCTCCACTAATACCAAGCAGCACAGTATCAACATCAACGCTCCAAAATGAGAACTCATTAACCGAAGTTGATACAAATCCACTTGAAGGACGAAACTTCTATGCTCTTGAACCGATTACAGGTACCTTATCACTTTTTATATTTGTAAGTTCAACAAACTAACTATACTGTAAGTAACCAAACGCTTCTACTTTCAGTAAATAAAACAGAAGGTTCTTGTGCTTTTGAGGGAAAGCTTTACCAATCAGGTGACAACATTGGTCGAAAACATCTTTGCCACTTTTGTTTCTGTAGAAATGGTTACATTGATTGTTATTGGAAAAATTGCCCTCCTGCACCAGAAGGATGCGTTGAATTAACATACGAAGGAGTGTGTGAACGGTCTCTATATCTTTGTCGTAAGTATATTTACAATTTATTTATAATTGAAAATTCGAATTTATAAAATTTAAATTGAATTTAGCCATTCCAAGAAAAACAAAACCTATAAAACCAGAAACAAGTCTCAGTGCAAGCAAAAACATTTCACAGCGTAAGGGTTCAATTTTTTTTATTATATTTTTGATATTATGGCAAAAATAGTAAGTTTGTGTACCGTAGTTTTCTTTTACCAAATAGTTTTTAGTTTTTTAATTACAATACGAGTACCTTCTTCAGAATTCATATGGAAAGGAGATGCAGTAATCGGTAGTCTCGGTCAATCTTGTAAAAAAGGAATCACTTAAATTTGTCTTACGAACAAGAGTGCCCTTATGGAAATGGTGTGCAGTTTTCTGCAACTATCAGTTCTGCCGACTAAAAGTGGCAATTGCAGCAATTTATCTGCAAATGATTTTCTGCATACATCAGTAGAAATTTGCAGCAAGTATATATTGCACAGACAAATTTTGAAGTCTTCCTATGCAACTATTTATTTGCAATCAATTTACAACTAAGATGTTTGCAGTAAAATTATGAAATGTTTGGAGCAAATTGTCTGCAACGCTGGGAAAAAATTTTCATACGGGTGACTTATCAATAAACACAGCATGTGTATTCCAAAACCCCGTGCTGTATGTGGTTCAGTCGTGCCGTGTCATATACATTTGATCTACGGCGGTTTTTCACACTGCATGACTGAAACACTTTGACACACTTATCAAAACAGCACGTGAATTGGTTGCTTTTTGTTAATCTTCAAAAATAATAATCGATTTAAAGCTATCATGGCAAAAAAAAAAAGTCAATTGGTGTCTTATTCTTATATGAAGGATTCCTTACATAAAATAATGGAAAACTTAGCTATTGAAAACAAAACTGACACACATTAAAAAAATTTTTTTGCCATATGTAAGTACAGTCTCGGGTATTAAATTTCTTTTTTGAAATATTTGTTTTCAGTGGGATGTGAAATATTAGGAGTGAAATACCGTATTGGAGAATTAGTAGGAGTTGCAACTGACCCATGTCTCGAATGTCGGTGTGCATTGGACGCATTGTACTGCAGTCCAAAATGTTGTTTTCAACCAGCTGAACCAGATGATGACGTAGCTCAACAAATTCAACGATCAGATGGCCACAAGCCACTCCAACACAACCCTTTACAGCATCTCAGATCAGATTTCGAACCCGGACGTGACGAATTAACATTAACCATCGACGTAAAGTGATTAATTTTAATAAAATTTTTATTTTTAATTAAAATGTCAAAAAATATAATTGTTTTGCACGGTATAGTGAAAGACAAGTTACTAAAAGTTAGTTGACAATTTTAATGTTTGTATTAAGTATTTGTTAAATGATGATATTATGGTTTTGAGTACGGTACGGTGCGGTGCTTCTGCCACATGATTGTTTTTGTTACCTACTTCAACTTCACTAGCAATTAATAAAAAAAAAAATTGTGCTCAAATTGTTGTCCGAATCCACCATAGATGGCAGCACTAATATTAGCTCGTTCGGTTTCAACCTCAATGTTTACCCTTCACTTTTTTGCGTGTAATGAAAATAAAGATTGCTTTAATGTTATGGTTTTATTGTTTTTGTTTCATTAAAACGTGTTTACAGAAACAAATAATACCTAATAAAATTTTCAATTTTAGCCTTTATGTAGCAGCTTATTTAGGTACTTCTGTAATTGTGCAATGCAAGCATTTTAAATGACGAATTATTTGCAATGACTGTAAACAGGAAAATAATTTGCTTTATAATTTTTTCTTGCAAAAATAACAATCGTTTTATCAGAACAATGTTTCTTATTATAGTTGTTTTCACTTCAATTAGCATTTTTTTTCAACAATAATAGATTTGCTCAAGTCGTAATTAAAATTAAAAAAAAAAAAAAAACCTGCAGCAAATTGCAAACAATGCCATCTCCAATGAGCAGGGATACACTCATAGCCTATAATTTAGACCAAAATTACTGAATAATGTGCAATCAACATTTCATTCAACATTTTTCATTCAATTGTACAGCAAAAAAATCTGTCTCCTTGTCTTATATGCTCTTTTTTAACACGATGACAAAAGATGTGAATGCCAAGGTAAGATGCTCTACATACCACACATTCCAATGCAATGACTCAACTAAACCAGATCTAATATTGAAACCAGTCGAGAGCAGAGTAGCAGATACCTCTGGACCCCTGTTACACAACCCTAAACACAGCTCAAGTGGTGGCTTTTCACATCACAGCCAATCCTAATCAAGCAAACCCAGTCTAAGAGCAGGGGAGGAGCACTGTTGAAAAAAAAAGCTCAGACCCAGCTTAAGCCTACTGCTAAAACTCATGCTATGGGTTTTCACAAGTGACAAGCACTAAAAAGAACAGTTTTGAGAATCCCAGTAATCTCACCTGACCTGTTTGCCATGAATTCCAAACTGTAAGAGAATTGACACTACCCTATGATGTCATCAAGTACAAAAGGCATCCGGTTCAACGTTTACTTTTTTAAGCTCGTGCAATTTGTGCTCTCAGACTTTAGTTGAACTATATGAAAACACAAAAGATAATAAAGTGCAAAATAAATGTCAGTAAATTACAAAATATATTTACTTGCACTTAATTATTGCTATATACTTTTTTTGTCAACAAAAACCCTAGCCAAGCATGAAATTGTGGTAGATAAATTTGAAACCATTCATTTACTCTGTTTATCTTGTCACTCAATCATTTTTAAAACCAGTAAAGTATGGGACTAAACAGAACTTGATGTTTTTATCACTTGTTTTTACAAGATACAAGAAGGTCTACAGTGGGTGGGCTAGTGATTGTAATGTGACACTGTTGCATATTTTTACACCAAAAATGTTAATTAAGAATTAGTGACCAGATGTGAGTTGAAATCACTATTATTCTGCACCGTTTTTGATGCATTATTTATTCAATAATATTTTATGTATGAAAAAATGTTTGTATACATGTTTGGCATAGTTTAATATATCTTTTAGCAACGCTTCTTACATATTTATTTATTTTACAAATCATGTGATTCCACCATCCTCACTCTAGCCTGACTGTTTTGGATAACACATGATTGAAATAGGACCACCACCACATATAGTGGGAACCCGGGCAACCAATCCCCAACCACTAACAGGTCAAAAGCCAGAGGTGACAAAGGTTAATCTTGCCACTACTTGAGTATGATCATCACGACATGCCTATACAAAAGCGAAATACGACAAAAAATGCTATGGAATGTCAAATGTAACCCTGTAAAGTTCAACCATAATGTAAATATTCAACAATATGAGTCTCCTACTATATTTTAAACCCCAAAATATTTAAAATATTTTGAGCTTTTTTTAAAAAAAAAGAGCAAAAGTATACTACAAAAAAATGTGAATGTTAAAATTTTTCCTTGTAATGTTTTGCCTTGAGTTCACTCATTTTCCTCCTGTTTTTCTTTTTTTTATTTATTTTTTTCCCATGAAATTCAGTCTTTAAGACGCCAGTGGGTGGAAAAACTCATACAGTCCGCCTTTGAGCTAAGAATTTTTTTTTTCATTTTGCTTGAGGGGAAAGAGGTTTTTCTTTTATGATAAAAAGGGCAACATGTTGGAGATTTGAGCACCTAATTGCTGGCCTCCAGAAGCAGTTTCCCTCTGCAATTAAGGAGGCTGAGGTTGGAATCCGAAGCCAGCCGTTTAATAACACAGCAGCTTCATAATTCACTATTGCCCATCACGTCTATAGTTGTGTAAGCAATGTTAAAGTTGGGGCAAAATTGTGGGAAAAGAGGGAAAAAGGGGCAGCTAATAGGGAGGAGTAATGAGGACTACCGGGATATTAATAGAGGAATACGAGAGTTCAAGTTTTGAAGATTTATTGTTTTAGGTTTTAATAAAATAAAATTTGATGTTGTTTTGTATGTAATTTTTGCATGATTTTGATTTTTTTTAAATACTTATATGGTTTTGAAAATATTCACATATATTCAGGGAATTTAAACATTCTTCAATCAGAATTTGTTAAAAATGTAAAAATAACTGCTTTATATAGTCATAACAACTCTCATGTACAACTCGTTGAACTAAAAAATAATTTATGCGTACTTCCAAAAATGCTAAATGTCAACAACAGCTGTTACAAATATCATAATTTCTTCTTTTTTTTAAAAACTAAACTGTAATTTTGAAAAAGTAAACAAACCTTTTATCTCAAAAAGCACCCAATATGATTGGAAAAAAAATATGAAAAAGCCATTTCCATATCACAACACCACCCACTTATCACACAATCTCTTTCATGTGGTATGTCAGCAATGCCAGTTTTCCATGGAAACTCTGTTTCCAGATAATTCCATGTGATAAAAATAAAAGCAACATAGTAATTCTGAGAAAAAAATTTTGGTGGATAACAGACGTAAAAGACGATATAAAAAAACAACTAAAACACCCAAAAAATCCTTTTAGGTTTCACCACTTAGCCACCTGTTCCTTTAAAGCCAATTGAGTCAGCGTCATCCCCTACTAGTTTTTGTCATTTGATCAACTGCAGTTTCCCTTTTAGTATTGTCCTCTCAAATGACAAAAGGTCTTCTTTTAACCTTTCGTATCACAAAAACACACAATAGGCGTTTGTCTAACCCTTTGACACGAGCAATGTCATTTTATTCCGTGTTTCTATCTATTAAATCATTCAAAGTTTGAATGTCCATTTCACATCCTTATCCCCTTCCTTGCAACATCCAACATGACTCATAATCATGTCTCCCTCACCTGTTTTGATTTATACTTCCGAAACGTATAACATTAAGACGCAATTGGATTATAATAGAGCTGCATTCGGAAATTCAACACTTTTTTACGTTTCACATGCAAAAACTAAAACCAAAATGCGTTTCCGCTGCAATTTACATCCAGAATTTTAAATTTACATACCTTTTCAAGCAAAAGCCATAATTATAAAAATAATACTGTCTCATCCTTTTTCAACGGCCGTGAAAAATTTCTGGAAAGAAAAAGAAAAAATTCAATTATAAAAAAAATTCAAGTTTTAATTTGTGTAACGTCTCAAGCTTCACTACAAATAACACACATAAAAATCAAAATGAAGAAAAAAAAAAAAAACAAAAAAAAAAAACTTTCTACGTGTTTCAAATAAATAAATTAACTGCCAAGATTGAAATAGACAAGTAACGGTTTTTCGCGATTGTTCCTTGAGTAATAAGTCACCCGAGCAAACGAATCTGAGATTTGGTTTGGCCTTGGAGTTTGTTTAAATGACCGAATTGTTCTTTCGTGACAAAGAGTGAAGATTAAAACGAAGAAAAAAGTAATGAGATAATGATTCAAACGGTTTTATTTGCACGTTATAAACTCCTACATGTTTAGAATAAAAGTAAACGACTTTAAATCTTTCTCCCCCGATTCTAATAAAAATAATCCGACAATTCTTAGCTTCTCTGAAGCTATAAACTATGACACAAACTTCATGATTCATTGCATCAATTACATTTTAGCTCCATTGACTGTTAATAAATAAATAAAAAGTATTTTTTAAAGATTTCCCTGACTTTCAAGACGAAATTAAAATCTAATAATCGAATCAGAGCCCAGGATAAATGAATCGTTATTAAAATTAGCGTGAGAGCGGGCCGAAAAACACCGACATCACCGACAGCGGCAATGTCCGATGGACAGAGTGCGCGTCGGCATAGGGGCTTCATCAACTGCGGGAATAAAATCTCAGCGATAAATAGTGACAAAACGAAGGTTCTATGACTTGTTTCTAATCTAGAAACAGATTTTCAACTTAATGATATCGGATTTTTTTAATAAAAAAGTAGATTATCTTGAATTTAAGACTATTAAGAGATTAAAAATGAGAACCACAATGGAAAACAAAACTAAATTGCTGATTAATGACTTGTGATAAGGATAACCTCTTTAACCACTATTAATAGTGCTCTGCGGGCTGCGGATCAAATTCTAATATTTTTTCATATTTCTAATTACGAGATAGAAAACAGGAAGCCACCAAATTAGGAGAGAATAAAATATATAGCTAATCTGATGTTGATTCCAAGATATCCATGAATGGAGATGAAACAATGACTAATCTCAGAACCACAACATTAAAATAAACAATTTTGTGACTCATTTCATGAAATGAATTCAAATTGAATCTCAGTATTAATTAGAATAATAATTGTAAAAAAAATTAATGTGTCAACATGTTGAAAAACATGTGCATATAAACATGTGTGTAGATGTTTTTATACACATTAGCATGTTCTAACTGACAATAATTAAACTTGGTGATATTAAGTTGTCAAAACATAAAGGTTTTCTTTCATCTCTACTTTGACAATCTTCTTCCTGGTTGCTTGTGCCCAATGAGGATATCCTAGCCCGAGTACTAACAAAATTTTTTAAGTGACTAAAATTCATTTATAAAATTACCTGAAAATTTGAGAATAATTGTCCTTGTTATGGTGAGAATTTTGATCCAGAGCTGACAGCCGAGATATTTGGCATTGAATGAATCAGTGTATAACTATAACTTGTAGCTATTTTAATTCAATTGTTTTCATGACTTTCAAGAGTCCGGGAATTTAGAATGCTAATGTTAGTGTTTAATAATAAAAACTTAACGATGAACAATTCAAGCAATATAGTTTCAACACATCAATTTGTGTTTGTGTTTAGTATTCAGTTATTGAAATTTGAAAAATTCGGGGTTTGATGGGGACAGGAAGTGCATTTTGAAAGCAACGCCGGATGTGACCTTCGAACTAATGTCTGGTAACTATGGCAACTGAATAAGGGGAGGAAAACATAAACTTACAAAATCAACACTTTCAACTTATTATTATAATAATTGCACTTGAAAAGTCTTTTCATAATTACACAAAGAAAAAAAAAATTATAAAGTAATAAAAAAAGAATATGAATGTATAATAAATTGTAATTTGAAACTGAATTATTACTACAAATGAATTCTTAATCACCAAAATTGCACTCTCTTACTAAACATCTGTCACTTTTAATTTTTAATCCAATAAATATTTCTATAAACTTTATACTTTACTTAATTTAATATTTATTAGTAACGTTATAAAAAAAACATGTAGAAAATTATATCCTAAAATTAATCTACTTTAGACAAAAAAAATGGTCTTGGTAAACATAAATCAAATGGAACAAACAGCTCATATGTCAAGATACCATAAGTCAAAGCCACTATTTCGTGATATATTGAGTTATTGACATCTAAAAAAAAAGAGAAAATCAATGTGTAATCTAAATCTAGTCTTTTCATACAAGAATATATCTTATCAAATGACAGCAAAATAACTTGAAATTTAGAAATCACCTCAAACCTATCGTATACAAATAATAAATCAAAATCCTACAGATTATTATTATCATGAAGCAAATGATATAAAAAAATAAAAAGTGTTTAACTATTTTTAACCAATTTCCCAACGTTCGATTTCGTTGAACGACACATTAATTAGTTTCAGGAAGATGTTGTCCACCTGGTCCCCTAAATTACCCGTTTTCGACACAGTAAACCCTATACTTGTCACGTCCGCCCAGGACGTGTCAAACAAAATAAAAAGGATGCCTCATTTTTGCTACACCCAATCTCGGGATGACAGAATAAAGGAGTAAATTGTAAATAACAACGTGACATTGCATATACTTGTTGTCAGTCAAGATAATGACAAATTTGCGGATTCCTACTCTCGTTTAGTGTTAACATCTGCAAAAAGATACGCTACATGAAATTTAAGGTGGTCCACAACTTTTTTTTAACCTTAAATTACGACTATGCCCAGATGTTAAAAGGCTGTGCGTATAGAGGGAGTTTGGACAGCTTTGCTGCGCGCACTAAATCTGAGTTGATTATTGCCCTCATACTCGATATGGGAGAGTATGAATTATTTTCCTCCATATTGCTCCACGAGGTAACATCTGCAGATGGCTTATCATGGTTCAGATTCGCTAAGCTTCAGCAAATGTTGCTTATTACTGACTGCTGACAACATCTGAAAATTGTTCTCATAATTTTACGGCTCTAATCTGATTTTCGAATCTGCTAATTGCAATTCTCTTATGGAATTTCATTCCCCTTGCATCAATTTATGGTTTTATCTCAGTTTTTCGTGGTGTTTTGTTGTTTTCTTTACTATTTCTCAAGCAATTTTGAGCGGGATAAATTTTTCAGTTCTTTGCAGTGCACGAATTCGATTGGAGATTATTTTGTTTGAGAAAGAATTAAAAAATTTAAGTTGTATAAGAATAGTTTTCTTAGATTTACAATATTACAACGCTAATTGATTTAGCGTACGAAAAAAGTGCATAAATTAATTTTTCCATTTTTCATTCCTTAAAATTCTAACAAACAAAACATGATGTCATCGCAGACAAAAAAAAAATTAAAATAAAAAACCTAATTAACTGATCGCTAGGTTGTTGATACAGTACATAATCACATCCTGAGAACTCAGGATATGATTTTATTATGGGCTTATACTATGAGGACTCAAGATTTGTCAGCTATTTCTCACAATAAAACACTGTGTTAGAAATTGTGATTTACAATAACCATCCATCTAACCCAATGTTTTGAAATCCCCTCAAACTAAAAAAATAAAAGAGGAAGATGCTAGAGACCAAAAACACCAACCGTCGTCACAGCATCATCAACCAAAATAACAAATCGAAAACTTTTTTATTTTCAAACCTCTTGTTCAATAATTAACTCCTACGATGCAGCAATGCAATGTGTAATCGCACGTACGACATACCTTTGCCTTTAGGCTTATCAATCATTTGCCACGTATATATATATATATATAATTCATTGTTCACAGTACAAATTGAGCTTCAAACCGTGACATTTTATTGCGGGACTGCTTGGGTTGGGTCTTATGAGTTGCTGCTACCCGCTTGAGGGCAAAGAAATGGGATTGGCTACAACAATAACAATCCTTGTGTAACACCTCATGTGAAACCGCACAATCAAATCCAAACAATTCCATTCTAATTCGAAGTTTTTATGTAAATTACCCACATTTTAAACGATAAACCCAAATCAGAACTGATATTTAAATGTCAAATGCAACACAGATAAGAATTGATTTCGCAGAATCATTACAAGATGCTCGCATGTTGATGCCATAAAATATTAATACTATTGATGCTATCAGAGTACGGCACGCGTCCCACAACACAGCACCCCGATCATTGTTTCAAACTTCAGCTGCCTAACCCGCATCAGGGACTAATTCTCCTTATCCACAGCTGCATTTTTGCTCTTGCACACCCCCAACTCGTGTCCACACCCTCAACTGATGCTCCTTCATCAGGGCAACGGCATATGAACCGGTATGGGGCATAAAGGCAGGTGTTGGGCATCCAATCAAAGTTGTACAAAAGGACGCTCAGGTAAAAATATCACAACAAAGGTGAAGTTTAACCATGTGATTGCAACATCATTAAACACGCGTCGCCTGTCTATTTTTTTTTTTTGGGAAGAAGAAAATATAAAATTAATTGTTAGTGCAAGACTACAAGTCATCATTGCACCTGGAGTGAGGGAGTTTAAATGAAAAAAAGGACGCCGGAATAGAAAGCGTAAACACGTGTAGATCTTAAATTACAAGTATAGGGTCTACTATATAGAAAACAGTTTGAACCATTGATGCAATTTCAGATTACATTCTGCTTATACTGAAAATCATTTGTACAAAAAAGATATGAAAAAGAAATATATACATTTTAAAAATTATTAAACGTTAACTTTTGTAAAATGTAAACATTTCTAAAAAAAATAATTTAAATGCATTGAATTAAAAAGATTTTCAATTATGAACGGAACAATGGCCATAGCTGATTCTTATCATCATTTTTGTTTTATAATGATGGACATTTTTATCACGCTTCAAATCTCTGACGTCATTTTTTTTTGCTTTGTCTCGATTGAGATTTACTTTTAACATTTGAAAATAAATAATTTGCATGCGAGTACATGTTTTAGACTTGTTTAATTAATGATGTGATTCGAAGTGTAAAGTACAAAACAGATTCTAGCCATTGCAATGAAAAATCTCTAAAAATTAAATCAAATAAAAACCGTTAACCATTAAAATAATAATTATTTTATTGACTAACAATACTGCAATAATTTACTTTATTCATTTCTAACCAAACATCTAAAACAAACTATAATTTTATCTTTTTTATCCACTAACAAAAGCCACATCATTTTTCATCATTGCCCAAGAACACTCGCTAATGATTCTACTATTTAGCAAGTCATTCTGTTAAGTGATTTGCAAAAAAGACACCCTATTCTCCTCCTACAACCAATTTCCAAACAAAAAAACTTTACTATCACTTTTGGGTAATGTTTGAGGGCATTAAGTGGTGCACGTTGTAAAAATCAACTGGTAAAACAGATGGGTAGCGAAGTAGACTGAACGAGAACGTGCCATAAAATGGTCAAAATGGCAGGCTAAATGAGGCCATTAGGTGCCTTATGGCGTCTTATTGTGTCCAATTACAAGACATGAATCAAAGTCAAATAGCCGATGGTTTAGATAAGTGGACTGAGTTCGAAGGGCAAGACAAAACGCCATCAAAATCAAACCACTAGACATTGCCTTTCAACCACCATTAATAAACACTTTTAATTTCATCTCTTCAAAAAATTAACTTAATGCAGAAACAATAAATGTAATTCAATAAAAAAATGTAATGTTTATATTTAGAACCATATTGCAATTTCATGCAAATTGCAAAGTGAGATCAGGGCACGTGCGAATTGGCAGCTGCATGAGGAATGAGGGTTTAGAGTCATCAAGAGAAGGGGAAAAGATGGCATCGCGCCATTAGGTGTAGAGATTAGGCATGATTTGACATGTAAAGTTGATTAGAGTCTTTAGAGATGAAAAAAATAAATACAACATCATGTTTAATTTTGAGTATTTGCTGCTGTAGGAACAAATCTAGTCCTATATGATTGATGTATACGAGTTAAATTTCAAGTTAAAAATGATGTATTTGTTATTTTTTCGCCTTGTTTTTAAGATTCTGACTTGCACGACCATGGTTGCCATCTGTTGCGCCTTGTGCAAGCGCCTGTGTGTATACGCTTGTCAGAAAATTTAAAGAAAATGTGGCATACCGCAGCTAATTTTAATTTGGAACGAATCGCAAGCTTCTTCTCTATCATTAAAATGCATTATTAAAATTATTGTTTAATTACGGCGCATCTGTGGGTCTTGGCCTCGATCTAGAAATTAAAAATGCTAAAAGGCTTAAGTGCTAAGGCTTATTTCCGTTTCAGTATAGTGTGGTTATCATTAAACTTATAAAAAAATGTATATATATGATAAGCTTAATCTTTTCTATTTCCTCAACTAGAAATGTATTTAGAAATCATATTATAATCAGTAAATTAAATAAGAAACATTATTATTATTATTTAACGTCTCCATGCACAGTTTTTACAATAACAACTGTCAGATAAAAATTATCAAGGTTTTTGCATCAACAAATATTTGTTCAAAACTGCACTTTTAGATTTTACCGCCGCCATGAAAGTATGTATTTACTGGGACAAAGCAGTTTATGGTGTGATGTGGTAAACTTATCAGCTTTGCATAAACCTAAATGGGAAAAAACAACTTCGCCAGCCCAGATCAAGTACAAATTGACCTGGGAAAGTTATGAAAAATGATAACTTTACCATCAGCGACTGCTGATATATTTACAGACCCCAGGATTCCGACTCAATAATCCCGCACCTTAACTTTACTCGTTAAAAAACATCACATTTCAACGAAGCAAAAAAAAAATTGAAAAATTAATTGAATCGATACGAAATAATAAATTGATTGCACTCCTCTCTTGGTGTTGGATAAATGAGTATATATTTTAAGTTTGTCTTGTCACACTGGTAAATGAGTTTGGAACAGCTGTGCAGTAACCAATGAGAATTTGCTGATGCTTTTGTAAACTGAATTTTTAGTTTTATAAAAATTATTCTAAAACTTTTAAAATACAATTACCTATTCAATCCGGATAAATTAGTTGTGGTAAATTATTTAGATAAATTTATTATATAGTCAAACTCATCCCACAATTCCTTACTCAAACTTTTTATCAAGAGTATTTCAAAATTTAACAATACATTTTTTAACATTCAAATATATTATTATTATTCGTCTCAATAAAAACTTGAAAGATATTTTAACAAATTAAAAAAAAAACGGTAAAAAATAAATAAAATCCCCCAAAAAACAGGGAAATGATATATAAATGACAGGTGTTACCCTTCGATTTTCCAGATGCTTCTGCACAGTGCTACAAGGGGGGCAACCAAGTTGAAAATAAGTTCTCCACCCCCAAGTGAAACAAAAGAGAACCCCATAGTGTGATAAGTGACCTCATCATCATCCAATGATGACATTACTCACTCAGCTGGGGCATATTTCCACTATTTTTTCATAAAATTCATAAAAAAAAAAAAATAACTGATGACTAGAATCCACTAATTTGACTAAAAAATTTGTTTTGAAAAGGTCATTTCCGGTCTATTTCCTAGTTATTTTTTGTTGTTGTTGTTAATACAGATGTTTGAAGTACTTGTTTATAACAATTTTGAAACCTGAAACCCCAATACTTTTTTTTAAAATCTGTTTTCAGTTTAAAAAAAATTTCAAAAAATTCAATGAAGCAAAAGAATTGAGAAGGAAATGGAGGAGGAGTTCGAGTACATCTGGTCAATTTGTCCAGTCCAGCATGGGGTAAATGTGATATGTGAAACGTTTTTGGGGTAAAAAGGGTCAATCCTGTGGCACACGACACCTGTCTGCTACTGGACACCATCACAGTATGAGATTTTGGTGCGCAAAGGGATTATCCATACAAATCGACCACAATACATCAAAGAAGGCATCAAAGGGGGCAGGAAAATGCGGAAATGGACATCTGTATATTTCCTTATATGCAACATACCACCTGCAGTTCTATTTATGCATAACCCTAAACCAATTTCCTAATTTCCCCTTTTTCTTTCTCACCAATTTCAATGATAATAAAATTCATATTACCTGTAATTTCATCGAGATTTAAACCCGGTTGATGCTGTCTTGCATTAAGAATGTTTTCAGGCGATTTCTCAGGTATTTCTTCAGTGGAAAAGGGCACTTGGGGCAAACCCTCTTCCGTTAAGGGGTTAAAGCTGTATCTTGCTTCGGCTCTTTTTGCATCATCTTGAATCGCGTCGCAGCAAAGTTTGAGGTTTTCCGCCTTTTTTACACTCAGTGGTCGAGTATCACCGAAATGCAAATGTTGCATGAGGATAGATGGATGATAATTCTATGAGAAATAAGAAAAGAAAATATAAGTTTCGATAAAAGAGAGAAAAAGTGAACGTAATATTGGGCCAATGAAGAGAAGGAGGTTGAAAGCGAGGTTACAAAATGGGTGGCGTTGAGCAATGAGAGAAAGATGTTAACTCTTTATCTGCTCATTGAATCCCGTGATTGGTCAATTTTTTGTTTGTCCAAACTTGATTCAAATTGATAATAAAAAAAAATTTATAACACTTATAATAGAATATTATTTTTAGAAATTATAATTGAATTATAATGTAAAATAAAATGCTGAACAAATATATATAAGTTGACATTTTTGTACCTAATCAATTGCCGGGAAAGTTATTTTTTTATTTGGAAAAAATTTTTTTTTGTTTTTCAACATTTTCAATCATTTCATTTTTTTTAACATAAATTTCTGAACTAGTTGAAGTATTTCCTTTTCCTGTGGACGCCATGGGCACACCTTACTCAATGAACCCCATGTTTCATTTTAGGGAAGGGCTTCCTGGATTAAAAAAAACAAACTGCCTCTTTAAAAATAAAATAAAATAGTAACTATCTTAGAATAACATAAGTAGATTGAAAAGAAAGAAAAAAAACATGATGTATATTTCAAGGATAAAACTGATAATGGAAAGCAAAAATATCAGGTGACAAACTGTCTCGTATATAATTACTCAGGTGTTTATCACCATGTAGGAATGTCTAGAATGTCTAGAATCTGAATTGCTAAAAAAAAGTAAGTCATACTTCTCATATAGAAATACATACAATTTTTCTTTATAAAATTGGTCTAAATATTTGTCAGGGTGACAACATTATCATTATTTTGAACACTTAATGAAAAAAAGTGCAGATTTCCTGCCCATATGCTATAATTTAATGTCAACATATGATAAAACTTAATCAAGAAATCAATAAGAAATTTATGGATCTTATTATATGAATGCACGTGTAAACATAATGTAAAATTAGTTCTTAGAATAATCAAATGATAAATAGAATACCAACAAGTGACAAACTCCAGTCAGGTGTGTATGCATGATGCAATGTTAAATTTAAACAAAAGATTAAGTATAAGAATGTACTGTACGATAATTGACCTTTTGGATCTTAATGTGAAGAACAAATTACGTGAGTTCAGATTAGATAATTAATAACTCGTGACAAGTCACAAGAATTAGATAATTAATAAAAAATCAAGAATGAGATAATTAACGAAAAAAATAATATAACATCATTTTTTTTTATAATTAGCAAAACCCTTTAGAATTCTATGAAGCCCATAATACTGCTTATTAAATAGCTAATTATAATAAAGAGTTAAATCACTATACTCAAAAATGTGATCAAGGAAGCATAAAATCAACACACTTAAATAGAAATGAATGGTCCACTCAAACAAGAAAAAAAATGTAAAGAAAAAATATTATTTAGCATAATAAAGAAATGCTATATGGCAATGTCCCATCGAGTGCTATCCTGCATGGTAGTATATATAAAGTTCTTGAGAAGTGTTAAGTAAAATAAAAGTTATTGGGTCCCAATAACTGGCTTCACCAGATGCGAAAGGTATAAGGACAAAGGTTTATGACTCTAAAACGAGAAGGGCGGTCTGTTGGAAAGCAACTGTTGGTGGACTCTGGACTAAGGGGTGCACAGCTGTGCTAAATACTCACAAGTGCATGCTGGTGACATTTCCATTTGACAATGTTTTAATGATAAATTATAAAAAAAAAATTATAAATCATTTCAAATATAAATCCATAAACATGATATCTAGACATTTTAATCAAAACGTCTTTCATCGTGAAGTGCCCACAAATAAAATTAAAAAATGTAGAAAGATACCAATTTTTTTTTCTCACAAATCAAACAATTCTTATATATGCATTTATTTGCATCATAAAATTTCTGTTCAAAGTTTTTGAAAAATTTTGACAAACATTTATAAAATTATTAATTATAAACTGTCGATGAAAATTAATTTTAATATGTAAGTTTGTTATTTTAGTACAACTTAAATTCTAGAAATTCTTAACTATAAATATCTCTGAATATCCGCACGGTTATATAGTTTATACTTATATATGTGTTCAGCATCTTATTACAACAACATTTAAGATACGTACGTTAATTAAAATTGTTTTTGCATCAACTATCGATCTACGTTTACTAGAAAAAGGGGGCAATATAGCACCCCCATCAACCGGAAGAACACATTTCAATTGAAATCCATATAGATTGATGATTATACCCCACAAACTTCTTCCCCTTCTTTGAGGAGGGCAGTATGGGAGCAAACACACTTCAACCATCAACTCAAGAGTGTCCAGTTACAATCCATCTTGCGGACATAAATTCATTGCAAATGTGTATAATAAAAATTGTATAAATAAATACATGTGATAAGACTAGTTTTTTTTCTTCTCTTTTCTAATTCATCATATATATAAATCTGCTTGCACCATCTGATTTGAAAAGAAACAGAAAAAAAAGAAAAGAAAAATAAATGTTTGGAATTCAGGAAAACCCCCATTGAGTTGAGATAAAAATAAATTGTTATGTGTTATTTGAGATGCGTTGCAGATGATGAAAAATGTTTTCAACTCTCTCAGTGGCAACACTAATTTTAGAATATAGCAGAAGGAAACAACTTAAAAAGAGTTTCCACCGCATAAATGAAAACATATTATCAATTGTGGTAACACATGTTGTATAAAATTCTAGAATGAAACATTAAATATGCCTCAAATTTAAAAAATATAAAATATCAAGAAGTTTTGATAAATGAGGAGAATTGGAATTCACACGAATGTTTATTTCTTTTAATAAATCAAGTGTTGGAAATGAGTTTGCATAAATATCTCTGACCTCGAAGAGATCAGAAGGGAGGTGAATCCACGAGTAGCACATACCCCCCTCAGGGAGTGCGTCTGGTTTTCAGCTTGCCTGCACATGCCATCTTTGCGGGGGCGAGTTTGAGCCACGAGGCGGGCACGCGACAACATCAAGGACGGAGCACAACATTAAGCCTCACTTTCTAATGAATTTTTAATGATTTTTGGATTTCTGAGAAATGTATGCGGACTAAGAAGGTTTACGTGAGCTGTGTTTGGTTTTTTTAATGATTAAAAACATAAGAAAACGTAAAACTTATTTCTTAAAAAGTTGAATATTTACGCAAATTTTTTATTTTTTATTTTTCATTTCCAGTAACTGGGATAGAAATTTCAAGAATTAATTCTTCAATATGTTTCACTTGCATTTTGCCACCAGACAGTCTGGAGTAGGGGTTTATAACATGTGACGTCTGGTGTGTAAACTGGGCAACAGTTGTCAGAAACTTACTTGAAAACTTAAAAAAATAAAAATTTTGAGTGAATAAAAGTAGAATAATTAATTTCAAAATTTTAATTTTAATTTTAAAAAGATATTTGGTTTTAAAAAAGCAGAGAGAGTGAGTTCAAGATAGAATATAGCTCGAGTGTCGTGTTGCAGAACTTTTCCACATGAGAAACCAGGTGCAATTCCAGGTAGATTGGAATTGTCTTTCTATTTCTACACCTGACACTTCAAATACAATCGAATCTCATTGTCCTTGTTAACGACCTTGAAACCCAATCCCTTATCTCGTGTGACGTATACCTAACTGTAACACGTTCACATGAGCACGTTCTCAACAAATCTTGGCAAAGATCATTTTACAAACCGTTGTATAAACTTCATCGGACATAAATAAATAAATAAATAAACATAAAATAAATTTTAAACTTTAAAAAAAAAAAAAAAAAAAAAAAAATTAAAAAAGAAAAAATAAAAATAAAAATTGAAAAAGCCGTTAGAAATCCCCAAAAAAAAATTTTTGAAAGGAAAACTAATTTTTTTCTTTCAAATAAAATTCCAATGCGAATAACAACACGACAAAATAAAAACTGGAAAAATTTGAAAAATAAAAATTGAATTATAAAAAATTTGAAAAATAAATTTCCTTTAATAAATATTCGTTTTCCTTTGTTTCTATTTTTTTATATGTGTTTTAAAGTTTCTAGCAAATCGTAACAAGTTTATTCTTGCCTGTTTGCAATGACGTCACTCTAGGAAATAGGTGAAACACGCATCATGACATCATCAAAACAACAAAAGCAAATCACAGTCCCAACATACTATTCATTTTTATCTTATATTTCATCCTAAACTGATATTCTTTTGAAGATAAATAAAACAATTTCAATAATAACCGAATTCAATACCGAAAACCAGAATAAAAATCTGCAGTATTTCAATTAAGCTCGTTATTGCATTTCAAACTCAACCAACCTCATCAATCACAATCAAAGTATTTAAAACTCCAGACTCAACTGACTTTTCCTTTATCCCAAATTTGAAAAATTTGAATTTACTGAAAAATTCTAGTTATTAATAACAAACACTTCATTATGAAATAATTAAATAAATAAATAATAAATAAATAATAATTTAAAAAAAAAAAACAAAAAAAACGTCTTACCGCATCGCATAAAGCCAAGAAAATAAAATAGAAATTAAACCTCGCAACATATTCTTCAAACCCAAAAATCGCTATGAACATGCGCACTTGTCATGTCAAATTTAGGTCTTCTTCATTACCAATTCCAAGAAGGGATAATCAACTCAAAAGATCTACCATTTCCTCAACTTAAAAAACCCCCACCCTCTCATTTCCACTAAAATTTAATCCGAAAATTTCCACGCAAATTTCCACCAAAAAAAAAAAAAAAAATCGTCTTAAAACAAAAATTCAAAATAAAATAATAAAATAATAATTCTAAATAATTCTAAACCAACCGAAAATTTCCCATTAAAAAAAAAATAAATTGACATAAGATAAAGTTGGGGGCGTCGAGGTAAAAGCGAGGGGAAGGGATGAGTTTAACGGACTTCCAACCGTCAACAGACGCCAACGTTTCAAATGATTCATGCCCTCGGGCGCCGGTCTCCCTCGCCCCCCGAAAACAACCAATAGGCGCAGCTGTACTCTCTCGTGATCCTTGACGTCATCACACTCCCGGGGATGCTACGCCCTAATTGGCTAGGCAAAAATAGCCAAGCAGCAAGGGCTCAGAACGATCCTCACTTGCTTTGTGGAGATCGGTGGGGCACCTTCGGCACCATGAGCACGACTGTGGCTTGTGCATTTATGGAGGAACGCCGCGCCTGCACACCCCAGCAAAGCGCATCTTCTACCGCACGACGAAACCTGTTCGGGCCCGTTGATCACGAACAAACCCGGCGGATGTTAAACCGTGAGATGGCACGGATCACTAGGAAGGACACTAAGAGATGGAACTTTAATTTCCAGTCGGAGAAACCTCTCACTGGGAGGTATGATTGGACTCCGGTCCCGGAGAATGCTTCGGACACTACTCGTGATACAACACCTCCTGCGCCTGCTTCATCGCCAACGTCGAGCAAGACGCAAACCACAATCACCGGTAAGCTGAAATTTCACCTCGATTTCTATTTATTTCACTAGTATTCTCGTGTATTTGCGACTGTTGCTCGTGTCCCTCCTGCACGGGAGTCATGAGTAAAGCCCAAAACGTAAACAATTCGAGTAAAATGGAGTGCGCATGCCCGCTTCCAACTGGGCTGTGGCTCTGCCAGGGCCTTTTAACGAGTCCCCCTAATTTCATCAGCATATTGAATTACTGAAAATGTGACTATCAAGTAGTCGTAAAAATTAAATTTATGTTTCGTTGTGTGGAATATGTTAATTTTAGAATTTTATCATGCCTAGATTGGGTAATTGCTTTTCGATTATATATTTTTTTTAATGGAATATTTTGAGTGGGAGTTTTTTTTTGTATGCTGAAATCTATTAATTAATTTCAATTTTTTTTTTACAACCTATTTAATTCACACAGTAGTTAGATAAGATTAGATGTCCGAACATGTTTTTTTTTTAAAGCTCTAGTTTGCGTTACTATTACAGATTTACATGTGAAAAATGAATTTATTATTTTAATTTATTTTTGCACTTTTGTAAAATTTGGGAAAAAATGGTTCGTTGCTTGTTGTAAAATTTAATGAGTTTGGTTGGGTTAGGTAAATAAATTCGATTTAATGGCGCAAGCGACAAAAGGTCATCCACACCAACATCTGACTAATAATACTAAACGAGTCAAACGCATATACACGACCCTACGTGATTGATTAATGCATTTGATTGCAAAATAATTCAATATATTGCTTTGCATAATGCAAAGAGCGGAGGTTAAACATCAGTTTACACTTTACATATCAATCAATCGACTCGTTTTTGCATTTATGCACATCAAATCTTCATAACAACCACTAAAACACATCGAGCAATTAATTAACCATAATTTCATGTATTTTTTTTACACGTTTCAAACACTAAAATGATATCATTGCTCAACAACCTGCCTCAGACAACAACTCCACCCAACTAATTGGTTGTAATACTCACCTTCAACAATTTCCAGTTTAAAGAATTTTTTTTCCCTAAAAAAAAAAAATGTATAAAAAAAGTAAAACCAGAGCTCTGCTGACACAGAATAGGAAGGGAGAGGGCAAAACGGGCACCCATCCTGCATCCCTCTCTATTAAACGATTAAAAAGAAATATCCATTTAGAATGTAACGCATTTGTTACACTTTTTCGACCATTAAAAAGCAACATCAATTTAAAAATAATCGCATGCATACAACGCTGCAAGCAATGCAACCAAAAAGTTGTCCGAAACAGACAACCCCGGGGTCATTTATACAAGAAAAATCTGCACCAAATATACATTAATTTCTATTTATCCACCCTCGGTGATTGCAGTGCTTAAAACAAGAAAAGAAAAAAAATTGATATGTGACTCCGCTTTTTGCTTATTACATTTCTTTTTTTTCTTCTTCTTCTCTGCAATAAACACTCAAACATGTACAGTCAATGTTGAGCAGCATTTGACCCCTCCCTCTTCCCATTTACGTCGAATGAACCGGTTTTACCTCAACGTGGACCTAAGGGTAAAACCCCTGGGATTTCTGGTGCACGCACCACTGATGCTAAATCTGAGCTCACACTTTAACTGCAACTCTGCATCCGTGTTTAAACTTGTTTCAACAGATGCTTTGCTCAATTTTTGCTTCATTGCAAATGTCAATGATCTCACGTTTTTTTTGTTTATTTTTCTTTTTACAAACAAATACTAGGTGGAGCCACTAAATTTCCAAAAAAAAAAAAAAAAAAAAAGAATTAAAAACTGTCACGTTAACTAATTAGAAGGAAGCTGATTATTTAAATTCCCTTTAATACGATCTTTCTTGAAAATGGCCCCGGAACAGATCATTGGAATCGCCTCATTCCTTACATGACTCACAACAGTGTTTTATAAGGTGTGCGCAGGATATGACGAAGGTGTTCCCCCACACCCCCTTGGAATTTTCATATCCTTTCACAGGAAGCGATTCATCCGGGAAGATGGGGTTAAAGAAAAAAGTTATGCTCGAAACCCCTGCAAACCGAAAAATCAGGGCTGCACAACACAACAATGCATCGATAAAAAGCAAAAGTCCCAACGTCCACTTCTCCGATAAGCAGTGACGTCATACGGCAAATGCCCGGGGAATTAAAGCCGAGAACCATCGTTTGCAAAAGCACGTTGACCGCACAACTGAAGGCCATTGCTCTGCCAGCAGCTCGACTGCACTTGGAAGGGAGGCGGAGGTGCACCAATGAAAACAACTTGCGTAATGGATGTGGTGGGGTGTGCATGAGCGCACGCGGGAAGGATCTCTCCCTTCCCTACCCCACCTGCACCCCCTCTCCTCCGAGCCCAGCGAGGCCCTGGAGCATCAAATGGGAATGCTCCTCGCCACTACCTCAAGTCTTGGCAACGGGTCAAGCGAGTTCATGGCCGGAGAAAGAGAGAAGGAGGGGGAGATTTGAACGGGTTGAGATTGGAAGATGAAAGAAGCATGATCCAAGGTTACAGCTTCAAGTGGTTAATAATAAAATGGGATTTTGATTGATTATTTTTAGGGTAGCTTGGAAAAAAAGGGAAAGTTCGTTTAGAGGGGCCATGTTTAGTAAAAATTGTAGCAGGTTTTCATTTATTTTTTAAAATATTTTTTTATTTATTTATTTTTTTATTTATTTATTTTTTATTTTTTATTATTATCGTTGGTTGTGTTTTATTCTTTAGTGTTTATTGAAGGAAGTTGGGAAATTATTACGGCACAGTTTGCTCTAATGTGTTAAAGGTTATCTATGTAAATATTTTCATAGTTATAAATTAAGGAGTGGGTGAAAACAAATAGGTTTGTGTTTATATTTCATTTTAGATGATTTTGTTAGAATCAAAATGTTAAAATTCGGTAGTTTTTGTGAGTGAAAAATGTGTGAAAGATTTTGGCGCCAAATGTTGTCACGTGATTGCTTAGTTAGTGGAAAAGTTGAGTTTTCTCGAAAATGTCAGTCATCGTTTCTAGTGTTGGAATTAGTCATCCGCGGTTATTTTATTTTATTTATTTTGTGGTTTTATATTTAAAATTGAAGTAACAAATTGGGGATTTGTGTTTTTACAATTGTATATAAAAAAAAGTGAATATTTATATTATACGAAGAATGTTGTTGAATCTTTGACATGATTGGATGTTGTTATTGTCTTTTAGTTGGGCAGTGAGATGAGACATTAAAAAAATATCAGTTCAGAGTCCATAGTTTGAGAAATGAAGATAAATGATCAATCTTATGGCGGGAAAATTAGATCACTTGTTTTCTATTTTTATTTTCAATTAAAATATCTTTTTTTACATAACAGATAAAAATTATTCAAAAATAAAAATTAAATGGACGATATAATTGTGTAAGTGATGAAACTATAACTAGAAAATAATTCCTACCGTAAAACGAGAGTAAACTATCATTTCATTTCATATCACTGATGTTTATCGCTATTCGGATTAAATTTCCACACACATTCTATTTACGATGTGAGTAAAATTTACTAAGAAAAAAAAATGTTTTTTTTGTTTGTTTTTTTAAGACTAAGAGGTGTGGAATCTAAAAAAAAATATTTTATTTGTTATTGGAAAGTGAAACTTCACTGAAACAAGATCATTTTTTTCTTTAAAATAAATAAAAAAAAAAAAAAAATTGTTTAGTGAAATAAAAATGTAAGAAGAAAATCGTTTCAAATTATTATCCTTTTTTACCCTTCTCCAACCGAGATTAAACAACAATTACGCAATTGTTGTATTTTAAATCTTTTTTTAAAAAATGAAATAAGTTCAAGGCAATGACCAAACCAAGGTCGTTTCTACTACAGGGTCAGTGGAACTGCAAACACGAAGCCTCAAGCACAATTGAGGGGTGATTTCACTGGCACAGAAAGAAAAATTATTTCTACTTTTAAATCAATCTGCTTCGTACCTTCAAATCAAACCAAAACCATCATTACAATTCAATTTCTTTCAAATCAAAAATTCCCCAAACGTAAAATTCTATTTTCAACCAATAAAAAACCAAGTATTAATAATAACCCTTTTTTTCTTTCATTAGATTTTATGCGACAACGAAAGAGGTTGGCAACCTCTTCCAAACCAGAGAACGTTATACCATCAACGAAGAAAAGCAAGGCTTCTTAACATCACCCACCATTCAGGTAAGCATTACAACCGTGTAATAAACATCAACACTATAGTACAATAATTATAATTACACAACCATCATCTTCCCACACAAACATTGATCTTACAATAAAAGAAAGCAGGAGAAGAAAAAAAAGAACTAGTTTCTTGATAGTAATAAAACAGCTGTGCTAGTGCCAACTCATGTATGACGTCATAAGGCCGTCATCTTAAAGGGCAACCAACCGCCACTACACGAATGCATCACCACAGTTCCCTAGTGTTATAGAGAGCGCAGTTCCTGCTTTATATACCCCCTTAAAAAGTCACTAAGGCTCCTTTTGTCCACTGGACCTTGGTGCCTTATCCGGCTAAGACGTCTGGCTCTTCCGCACACGTCTAAAGCCTCAAATAGCTGTAATTGATGGTTACGCCATGTGGTGCAATTAGGCCTGCAGTAGTTGGTTACTATGTCACCTACTACCGTAGAAAGACTAAAATAACGTACAAGGGACCCTTCAGTTTCCTTTACTTTATCTTTTGATAAAACAAGTTGGTAATTTCCACTACTTATTACTTATTATAACCTTTGCAAAAACGTACTAAACCCCCTTAAAAATTGGTTGGTTTTAAAGGCACTTCGAAGTATGTAATTTCGAAGTTTCAAGTTGAAACTGTTAAAAGAAAAAGAAAGAAAAAAACGACCCACTTTTCCAAGCTGCTCATCTTCGCTCCCTGTATCGGAATTCGCTCTAGGTCTCAAGTCCCAAGTGCATTATTACAAGCAGCACCTGGTGCTGTCTATTGTCCTCATCCACTTTACCATACCCCTCTTGTCTTGATCCAAACCCCTATTTCCCTCACACTACAGGTGGTGGCTGCATTCCCTCACCTAAAGAGAGGGTGGTCATTGATCATCCTAATTGATCAATTGTTCATATGATTACAGGAAAACAGGTGGGAAATGCCATCACATAACCAAAAAATTCCTATAGACTTATTTAGCAACACCTGTGTCCCGAGGCAAGGTGCCTCAAGGTATATGCGTGGCAGATGTGACTCACTTCACTCTAGTTTCATACACACGTGTGAATCACCAGTTCCTAGCTTATCTTTATCTAGCCAGAGCCCTTGAGAAAGGTTTTTTAAGTGCATGCAACTGTTCCTTTTAATATGCCATGGACCAGAGAGCAGAGTTCCTGTTCTCAACACGACAATAGTGCACACTCAAAAATCAACCACTGTGACACAAAAGATGGAGGACGTCCTTCCTCACCTTTCTTTCACCTCCCTGTGAGAATTTTTCAGATTAGATTAAAATTAAAGAGAAAAAAAAAAAAAACTGATGCAAGTTAGTCATTGAGAACAAGTTTTAAAACACGTGTTAGAAAAGGTCACCAGTCACCAGATTAGGAAATAGTGAAATATTTAGTGTTTGGTTCAAACCAATTAGTTTGTTAGAGAAACTAAACCAGGAGGGTAATGAATTGTGGTTTGTAAACACATACAGTAAAGGTCCAACAAAGATAAGAGTCAGAGGAAGGACCAGATTGAAGAATTTACTAGAAGTGCACGAGTGAAAGAAAAAGAAGTTTGTTGATTTACACATGGGCACCCAACTGGAGCCAATGTAGTTTCCGCCTAATACGATTTCCTCTCTCACTCAACCTAGGATTCGTAACGTGGGTTTCCGGTTGGGGTAACGAAAGAGAAAGGGGGAAAAAATCAAAAAAAAAATCAGCGTAAATTATTCCAAGTTAGATTTTTTTTAAAATAATCTAAAATAAGGAGGGGAATTAATTAGAGTGTAAAACGAATTTAAAACGAGAATATTTTGAAGTTTGCACACGTGTGTGTTTTCAATTGCTGCACACATGTTCCTTTAGCCAATGTACAGGTGCCAAACCTGTTCTGTAAAGTAATCACCTTTTACAGGTTGAGTTGGGGTAGATTCACAAAGAGGGGGTGGTGGTTGTCTTGTAGACAAGAGGGGGTTTTTGGTTGCTTAGCAACCAAAGACAGCTGCTGCCTGCTATTTTTTTTTCTCATTCCCCACATGTATGACATAGGAAAAGGAAAACTTAACTCGTTATAAATAGACTTCAACGCCCACGTCATTTCAAGTCGACTTTTTTTTATTTTTACAACTGGCTAAACAGATGAAAGTGTAATTAAAATAGGTCACTTTATATGCGACTTTTGCTTCTTTTTCTATCCCTCTTGAGACCCACTCATTTCCCGGTTGGCCCTATGCCAGCGAATCTCTTATCCAGACTAGACGATGTGTCCGCTGCATAGTAAAAGAAACATACACAAACATCGCACATTTACTACACATAAAAACGAATCCCTTTAAAGGGAGTGGTTCTGGATCTTTAAGTGGGGAGAGTGTGGGAAGAAATCTTACTACAACTTCTTACTATTAGTTTGTGAGGTAGACAGAGGATGTGGGGTGCAGAAGCTCGACCGGCTTGTCCTGAATGACCAGACCCTGCTTCCTCTCTCTCCGTGAGACTTCACACACGTCTACTACTTCCATTCATAACGAGGGTTCAAGCCTTTGGTTCCAGAAATACACTTCTCCAGTTCTCCGCCTAGTGCGTTTCTTAGTCAAGTACAATGTGTGCGCGGCACAAAGAGACGCAGCGAGAAGTGCTTGTACTCGGGGAAAGAAGACATGTATTCAAAAACCTTCTTCCAAGGTCATTAAATGGGCGAAATTAATGATAAAAAAAATTAAAAATGACCAGCTTGACAGATCTCATTTTTATCAGAGATTTGGTTAATGATTTGTAACGATGGCGGGTATTTTTGTCTCGCTTGAAAACATCGACCATCGTTCTGCTTGCTTTGTCACTTGTGAACAAAATTTTAACTTAAAAAAAAAAAAAATTGTAATTTGCGAGACTATAAAATACCCGAGGAAAAATTTATCCTCTCCAGATCACATGACAAGGTCATAAAAGGTCAGTGACAATAACAAAGAGTGTAGTTGGAGATCAGACAAGACTCGCAACAAGAATCTCAGAGATCTCATTCCATTTTATGGACACGGTTTAAGAAGGGGAAGGAAGGATGGACTTTTCTTTCAAGCTGCGGCCACCCCCGCTGGAAAAGCGGGCGGGACTGCCGAGTGCTCCGCGTTCTCTACAATAGACGCCCGAATCCAGGTGTGCACGTAGCATGGCATTTTCCCACGGGCAAAAGCACAAGCTTCTCCCAATTGGATCGACGTGTGGATGTATACAAAAAGGGCAACCGGACCGACCGCGCGGGGGTGGGAATCGAATCTCTGGCCACGTGCACGTCAAAACCTTTTCCCCCCAACGCAAGAATGTATGCTCTCCCCTTGACATTGACAATTTCTCAAGGTGCTCACACAAAATCATCCAGCAAACAATAAAGCAGACAAAGAATTGTTATTTTTCTCTTTACGTCCCCTCCATCACCATTATGCAGATTCCAAGATGTCTCGTGGCTTCACCACTGATAAGTTCATGTCATCCCCTCTCACCCCATCTCCCTTCTCCTCTCTTTCTCTCTCTCTTTTTCCCCATTATCGCTTTCCCCTCGCTTGCTTTTTATGCTAGCCTTCACTTAATACCAAGGGCACCTTTGAGACTAGAACTGATTTAATTAGTGCAACTGGGATTTGAAAATGATAAATTCTTATTTCAATCTTGAAAATATCTGTTACTAGGGAACCCACTCAAGTTTACGTGATAAACAGAATTTTTTTTACATTTTTTTTGTGGGGAGAGGGAGTATTTGACACAGCAAAAAGCAATTTTAATATCTTTTTTTTTACATTTTTTTTTGTCGTTGTCGTAATCGTAATGATGGTTTGTTTGGAAAGATTCAATGTAGTAGCCACTGCAAATTACCCTTGGGCGGCATGAAAACACAAACCGCCGTTGCGGGCATGGCGCTTGGGCAAGTTTAAGCAAGTTCATGATGGTGTTGCTTGTAAGGACCATTCAACTCTTTGCGTAACCTTGACAAAGCATTAAATTAAAAGAGAAAATAATTTTATATTAAACCAAAATAAAAGGGGGAAAGAAAAGTACTTTGTACAGTAATTTAAAAATACCTGACAACATGATCAATTACAACCTTTTCCCCTTAACCAAGGTTGACAAACCCGATTAGAGATTAAATCCTAATTGCAATCAAGTTCAAATTAAATACAGGGACCCATGAAATAGAGATGCTACTATACGGCTGACACTTGATTTACATGCTCGACAAGACCTCTATATGTTTTGCCTTGTATGGAATTCATTGCCGGTGTCTTAAACTGCCTTTGATTTCATATTCCCACCACGTTTTATCTGAGGACAGCGACCTGTAACAAACTGATATGCACGTTCGCGTTCACACACAAATCCAGAGAAAGGAAATTTCACAGAGGCAAAAACTAGCAAAGTGTGAAAATACAAACGGTATCTTTTTAAAGTGCCTAAACCACTGGACCGTGTATCCTTTCACAGTTCTTTAAATCTGTGTCCGAGAAATTAAGCACATGCAACAACAAAAAAATACCCGCAATTAACAATCCCAGACGAAAATAATGACCTTGCAATTACACTTTATGAGAAAGTAAATATATCTTTTTAAAAAATTTAATGTACAGTAATTAGTAATTACATTAAAAAATAAACTCGAAATTATTCCATTTAAATAATTCACCTAAATTCACGTATTAAGTTATCTCAAACCCTTCTCAACTGCATAAGCCAATGTTTCTCAATTGGCTATTGACCTACCAACTCATTCAAATTATGCACTTTAACCATGTGATCTTATTCAGCCAATCGAACCAAAAACTCAGTTAAAATTCGTTCTCACTGGTGAAAAGGAGTGTAACGCATATGAACAATTGCATCAAATTTAAATGGAGTAGGAGGAGGGATGGACAAAGGGGGATATTGAGGAGACACAAAATAAAGAAACTCGAATCAAAATATATCAGTCAATGGAAACTGACATTTTGAAAAATTGTTTTAATATAGCCCAGCAAAAATGTTAATCGAAATAGATTTCATTTTGGGGTAAATCAAGGCCATTAAACCCATAAAACTATTTTTACTTCTCATAGAAATTCAAAGGCTTAGATATCCGAATTTTTTTTATTAAAAAAAAAACACCCTTGGTTTTATAGAAAAACTCAAGGTTAAGCAAGAGACCTCCTAAGGGCTTGTCCAAATCATCGGATCAACTGATTTACCAGTAAGGATATGAAAGCAAAAGGAAGGGAAAAAATAGAGCAACATTGGAATTATATCAAAAGTAGGATTACTTAGACCTTAAATAAACAGTGGCCAAAACTTGACCATGAGATATCATTGTTCATTTGGCAAAGAAGTTCAAAAGCCAGCAGTGGACTTTTGTCAAAATGGTTAACCAAGAGCTTAAAATCTTCATTCAAGGCACGTTTTAGTGGCACTTGTGGGAAAGAAAAATCACTTTTCTGCAAGAATTTTTGCCAAGTAAGCAAACAAACACATTTCACAGGATTTCCAGGTCTCTTACAGTAGCCATGTTTGATGGCAAGATAAAGGAGAATTGATGAAACACGAAAGAGAAATAGCATATGGAATACTTCCTTTGCAAGACAGGCACACAGGAGGGGTAAAGCTGAGAGATGAGGGAAAACCCGAGAGTAATTAAGAGGGGGATGAGTGAAAAAAGAAAAGCAGGAAGCATATGTAAAATATTTCTCATCTTTCAGGAAAGATGCAGTCGCAGACATGGAGATATAGTGTGAGACCCCTTTTCCCGCCTTTTTATAGCATTAAAAAAGTAGGGGATGTAAAAAGGGTTGGTAAAAGTATTGACAATTTCCAACATGTGGCACCCCCAAAAGTATCTCTTTTCTGCTACACACTTAATAAGAGCAGCGGGAATGGGCATCAGCTGTTTCTTAATGTCACCTCGCAGCCCATCAGTTTTGCGTGGCAGATATGCTCAGTGACATATGGGCGTGTCAGGTGGCACAACTCTCATTAATAAAACCCTCATGTCCCAACAGGTTTCCCCTCTCCCTTGCGTTTGCTCTGGAGGGAATAGTCTGCATATATCAGACATTTGTTTGGGAAAAAATTAAAAATATGTAAGAGATAACATAGATAACAGTCAAGTGTACACAATTCGCACCAGGAATTTAGTAGGAACTTCAACTTCTAACTTCTAAGAAAGTATTTCATGATAGTGACACATTGTTTAGTAATTGATCTACAATTTATAACAGTTTGTAATACCTGGTCAAAATTAATAAGAAAGAACAGAAAATATTCAATCTTGGTTATTCCGTTATTAAAAAAACCCAACATTTTTCATTTACAAGTAAAATTCACGTATTTAAATCTTATAAACATTATTATTAACTTGATTACTGCAATTTATACTCACCTAGTTTGTTTTTTTTCTTTTTCAGATATCTAACCAAAGAGGCTTAGCCGTCAATCAAGATCGTTCTTTCTTGTGATGTGTCAACAGTACAAAACTACAGTTAAAGAAAACAAGAAAAAAAATCAATATTCCATCTTGTATATACACGTTTTAAAACTCTTGGTAAAAATTTGCTTTTATTTATTTTAATATTTCAATATTTCAAATTTTTTTGTTGTTTTTAAAGAGAGATACCCAAAATTTATGTTTTAGTTGTAACAACATTTGTCCCACCTGCAAATAAATTTTGCACATTGTATTTTTTATCTGATTAGATGTACATAATGTATATATATACATATAATTTTACTGTTAAAAAATCATTGCTCTTCATTATTTAATTTGCACTTAGAAAAAAGATTAATCACCGATATAAAAAAAATAGTAACCAAATGTTTTCCAATATGATCTCATCGCTGTTTTTGGTAAAGGTCTTCTCATTCTCGACTGATAAGGGTGAGAACTGATCCTTTTGCAGGTTCTTATTTTGCAAAACGTATGTTATAACAAGGTTTGGGTATTTCCTGTATACTGGCTGAATCACAATCACATCTAATTTAATTGATTATTGACATTCTATAAAAATAATCACTGCATTAAGCTGACATGAAAGTGATATAAACACCTAAAAGCTATTACTGTACATCAAACATTGTTTTGCTTTCATTATTATAGAAAAAAATACAAATATTTCTGTGAATTTAAACATGTTGGTACAGACAATGATGTTCCATTGTAGTGCTTAAATGTACTAGGCTCAAGGCATCACTGCCAGTATTTTATAATATCAATATAAACTGAATTCTGAATGTAGACATTATTTTTTTTATGTTGTACCATCTTACAAACTGCATTTGCAATCATTAATAACCAAATCATCAATATCAATAACAATTTATTTACAAGTTGATGTTTTATCTTAGATCTGTTTAGAGAGTATGTCCTTCGATGTGACTGAAAAAATCCCATTGTTTTTTCATTTTGTTTATTTCTACTAATGCTGCTAATCAAATCAAAATGGAATAGTGAACAACCATTGCTTAAGCCTTGCCACTTATTAATCACCCAAATTTACCCCAAGTTATTTTATTTACGGTACATCTAGTCTAACCTGGTGAAGTTACTCTTTACGGGCAAACTGATTACATGTCATATTCATTTGTATTTTTATTGTGGTTTCATTGCTATTTTTAAATCCCAACTTGGCTTTCAATACGTATAGAAAATGTTTATTTTTTTGAAAGTAAATAAATATAAAAATATATATATATATTAAAAGGGAAACGGAAATGTTTTGCATCATTATTGAGTATGGTATACCATCATGTCTGATTTCATTGTATTGAGAATGTAAATAAAAACAAATCAAACCGATTTGCTTGTTTATGCCTTTTTATGTCTTTTTATGCATGCGATGTGACTTTTTGAAGCGGAGCAGCAGCTTCCTTCCTCGCAAGGGATTTTTCCGAAAGAAATGCACGTGTAAACAGTAACTGGGTTCAAAAAGTATTTGCACCTAAATAATTGACTAACATCACTATTCTACTCATGCCTATAATGGCTTAATTCCTGTTGTAGCCACTAGAGGAAGCAGACCAAGAAACTAATGCACCGAACAGTATGCTCAAACTACAGCCATGGCCGACAATGCATTGGTATTTGTTAATTAATGCATTCACAAAATAACACTAAAAGTAGAAAAACTGCATTTTTAGTGAGTTTTAGTGAATTTTTGTTTTAAATTCGAATCTAACACAACTAAACACTTAAATATTATTCTGTAAATTCTTAAATTATCAGCAGCTTGGTCGCTTGGATGTATATAAACTTGTCACCGATTTTTGCAGAGACATCTATTGCTGCCAATAATAACTATTCAACTATAGATGGCAAGTAAACACACTGCGTTGGTGTGTTTCAAGCCTTCAAGGCCATTGAAAGTAGTAGTAGATATATTAGTAGTGTTCAATTCACTACTATATCACAAGGGCCTTCATGGTTTTGTGAAAAGAAAAAAATTGTATTTAATTTTGGTTAATAAATTGGTCCAGCAGCGGAAAAGTGTTGTCCGGTTTCAGAACTTTTTTCAATTTACAAAAAAAATTTTTATTTAGCAAAATGAAATCCATTAAAAAGCGGCATTATGAATGAAACAAGCCAATATAAACCCAGCAATTCAAGTGGGAGTCATGACCTTTAACCTTGATCGGGGGTTTATCTTTATCACGCAAGTAACACCTCTGTGATAATGACCCCTTATATGTTGCCTAGACTTATTATTTTACACCCCTTCTTTTGACAAAAATTATTTCTAGATCTAACCAAGAATGTATGAGAGATGATTATCATAGAGATGTTACTTGCAAGATAAATGAAAACTTCAAACAAGGTTAAAGGTCATGACTCAACTTGAATTGCTGTTTATATTGGCTTTTTTTGCCACTTTTTAATTGATTTTATTTTGCTACATAAACATTTTTTTTTAAATGTCGAGTAGTTTAAAAGCGGCAGGAAACTTATAGCTGTTTAGAATGAAGTTCTGCAGCTGTACCAATTCACAAAAAATTAAATCCATTTTTTCTATTTTCCAGAATAGTGTTGTATTAGGAAAAAAAAATGATATTTGTAAGGAGTTAAAAAATATTGAGGCAATCAGAAAATGCTACAAGTACAAGTACTGTAAAATAATTAAAAATCTGAAACAAAACGAAAAAATAAATAGATTCACTCATTGTTGTATGAAAATATATTTCTAACGTTATACAAACCTTTATAACTACATTAGAATTTTTTTAATTCGATGAAAAATAAAGTGCAATATCAGCACCGAAATATTCAATTCATAACCCATCCACAAAGTGATATCATTATAAATTCTAATATCTTTTCACATAAACTCCAGATGTATGTTCATTCATTCAATGTTCAGTCATTCGCTGAATTTTATTAGATATCTCCAAATTAAGTTTACCTCTAAAGACAGTTAGTAGACATCTCCCTAGGGAGCTTTAGCAGTCCACTAAATATCTTACTATCTGAACATAGTTGTAACCGTAAAAACTTACCTGTCAACTGTCGAACAAACTTAAAAAATTGGAAACACGGATTTTTAAAATAAGATGACAATTCGATACAGACGAAAATCTAAAATACATAAAAAATAAAAAATTGTTTATAGTTAGCAAGGAGTAAGAAAGTATTTAAACATGTAGGGAATGTGAAGGAGTAGCCTAAAACTCAAGACGATGGAGATTGAATACCTAAAAAAGGAAACATGCAAATAGCAGAAACAAATGTGGTATAAACAAAACTAGGTATAAATAACACTTCTACACACAAGTAACTCTATAACTTACCTTTAAAAAACCTTGAGTACGTACTTTAGTTACTTCCAAGTTGGACGTAAAATCCAAAAATATTTTAATCAATCAACAATACACACAAAAGAGTAAATCATTGAGAGAAAAAACATGGTTCAAACGAATTTTAGAAACAACTATGAACGAACGTAAATTGTAACAAAAATCTTGTTTCTCATGATGTTACATACATTTCTATGTATAAATAACAAAAATTTATCTAAACTTTAAGCAACATTTTTTTCTAAACAATAATTATCTAACGAAAATTGCAATAAATGTACAAAGTGCACAAAAATTGTTGCATTAAGTAACTGCAATAAATTTACATGGTGGGTGTCATCTGAATTTAAAGATTTTCTTAGAAAAATAGAGAAAATTTTTCATCAGCCTCTTACAGTTCACAAATTGTGACAATTTTATAGTATCTCCAAAAGGATTAGCATCCATAAAATTCAGACGCAAACGTCTGTAGATCAAAGAAACGTCTGAAACTAAATGAGTAAAAATTATATAAAAATATTTTTAAAAAAATAAAAGAAATAAATTTAAAAAAAAAAATAAAATAAAATTAAAAAAAAGAAGAAAAGAAATCAAAATTAGAAAGAAAAGTGTCATTCATCTTCAATGCTGAAACACAGTAAACAATCCACATATTGTACAAAAGGATTTAAAGTTGTACTTGTAGACACTCATATATCGGTCTGTGGTGACAACACAAGTGCACAATTTCACTTTGTATAGAAATTCATTTTGTTTTTGGTTGCATTGCATAAAAATTGACATAGAGTGTATTTCTTGAAACACGTTTTAGTTACTTTGTTGTTGCTCTAAGTTCACTCGCATGCTAACTTGCTATCAAAACTGCTTAGAGCAATTCCAAAAGCCTGCAGAGCACACATTGGAAAACGAAAATCCATAGTAAATACATCTTCAGCTACTCGGCCAAACTGCATTACTATGTAGTCAACTGGAAATAAATTTCAAGTTCAAAATTCTATTATCTTAAACTTTTCCTTAATATATTTGCTTGTCTAACCCCAAAAGCTATTCTCATCATTCAATTTCCTACCGATCATTCAATTTTTTTTTTCAAAACAAAATATCATAAACCGTCCAATTCATTTACAAGAGCGAAAATCGTTTTTTTTTCTAATACAGCATACATAAAACAAGTAATTTGCGCTTAAGTAAATGTAACTTTACAGTCCGAATTAAATTCTGTTTGCTCCATTAACAGGGACACCATCCTTTAGTTTACCCAGTTATATTAGTTGAAGGAATCTGAACTTCCATAAACAAAAAACTAAATGATGACCCAAAATGGATTTAAAGAAAAAAATTATGTATACCATCATTGTCATGAACAACTTGGAAGTTTTTCACTGAAGCGTGCGTCACGCGTCCTCCAAAATTTAAAACGTATGATTGTGTTTCTATAAACAAAAAAAATTAATTAATATGATTATACTGGCTGTAGTTATTACCTTCATTCCATACAGGTGTTTTATTATGAAGTTGGATTAAATGCTCCATGTTATTAACTTTCCACCTTTCTAGAAGTCCATCACCGTCCTTTAAAACAAAAAACCAAATATTTACAAATATTATTAGTAACAATATAAACTAATCCTAACCGCATCAATTTGCATATCAACCCTATGATTATCCACGGTCATTCCTGGTAAAACGATAGTCATTTTTCTTGGTCCTTTGAAACCCAATACATTGGTTTCCTATGTAAATTTAAAAAAAAATAAAATTAAACTTTTTCTTATATCAATTCAATGTTGACATACATAGATCACAGCAGCTAGTTCCTGACGAGCATTGTTTCTATCGCTAGCAGCTAAGCCTTTTCTAGGATTTGCACCGCAGTCGAAAAGCGTAAATTGAGTTCCGAGTAAATTTGACCTAATTAAACCAAAATTTTTCTTTTATTTTATTTTTTTAAAACAAACCAACAATTTATTTTTCACCTCAATTTCCCCATAAACGAATCACCACTTCGACTCAAATCAGTCGGATCTGTTGATATTAAGTAATTCGATGTTGTGCTCTTCTTCCGCTTTCGAGCAGCTAAAAGAAACACCTAAAAAAAAAACTTGTTAAAACCTAACTAAATGAAATTTATTTCTAAATACCCTTTTTCCATCCTCTTTCTCCAAATGTAGATAATAAGTTGGAAAAAGACCTCGATCCATTCCTTTACGATCCCGCGTGATCCGACACTTAAGGAGCGATCCTTGTGGAGCAGGTTCCACTACAAAACTTGACAAATCCTCCAACATATCACCTGGAATCCCATTGCTGCTGTTACTTTTACTTGCATCACCACCTTCTTCCATTGAACTCTAAAATAAAAACACAAAAATAAAATTTTAAACCAAAACTTCATTTATTCAACTTTCAAAAAAATAAATAAATAAATAAAAAAGTAACTAAAATAAAAATTTACTCTTTCTATTTACAGTTATTACAAACAGCAATTTTTTCATATCAACAAGAAATTAAACCAAATAAAACAAGCTATGACGCTCAGCGATACTGCAAGTGTGGTAGGAAAGCGATGAAGAGCATTTAGATACACAAGTACAATACTCAGAGTTGCCAGAAGAGACATTAGAAGTCGCAGAAACCACCGAAACTTTACTGTTAATAAATATTTTATCCTTTTCATCCACATTTACACGATTAGTAATTTTTTTTGAAAAATTCATATGAGCCCTGATCAATCGGGGAATTGCTGACCGTTTTAGTGGCGGGGCCGAACGCCGTGCGTTAGGCGCTACTTGCGATTTAGGTACTACGGGAACCTCAGCAGGACAAGATCGAGGGAAATGAGTCGAACGTGGAAAATTAATCGGACGAGAAGTAATCGAACGAGGCGAAGAAATCGGACGAGGAGAAGGAATCGGACGAGGAGAAGAAATCGGACGAGGAGAAGAAATCGAACGAGGAGAAGGAATCGAACGAGGAGAATTAATCGAACGTGGGGAATTTTTCGTCCGAGGCGAATTCTTCGAATTCGAATCGCTTGAAAAATCGAAACCAAAACGGGGAGATCGCGCATACGTTGTATCAGTGGTCAAAGATGGATAACTAAAACAGTCGGGTGAGGAACTAGAAAAAATTGAATCAATTGACTTTTTGTTTCGTCTAGGAAGTAGTCTTGGCGAACCCGGTTTATGCATCCCCACTCGATCTTGGTCTGAACATCCAGCCGGCGACTGTACCTTCATAAATTTATCGCAACCTGGGAACACTTTCCTGGACTGATCGCCTGAATTTGGAAAAACAAAATTCGATTTGATTTTCACGAACCCAGGATTGTTTAAGTCATTTTGTGGTCCACAAGCAACGTCGCTAGTCCCACACGACAGAATTGAATTCATAGGTAACGAGTGACGTTCAGATTGACGTGGAATCGCAGTGGAAACGGTTGATTTTCTGCTTACATTTGTTGAAAAGTCATGTGTTGATTGCGATGCTTGGCGGCAAAGTCGAGTAACATAATTAGTAGGAGCGCTCGAGTGCGAAGATTGTCGATGAAAAATGCCCTTCCGAGCAATTGTGGAATCACAATTTGACTTGCTTGTTTCTTTAGACAGTACTGGTGTACAGCACTTGATTAATTCCGGAGAAACGCCACAACTTTCCACTGTGAGTGGCACAGTCGAGCGAAGACATTCGAAATGTTTCGGACGTGCCGTCAAGAGTTTCGGATGTAAAGTAACAATGCCTGGGATCTTGGTTGGAGTCTTTATCCGGGGAAAGATGGAATTTACACCAGGAGCTGACTTGGTTTGCGCTTTTGAACGTGAAAATTTCGATTGCGTACCGGAAGAAGGCTTAAATTGAGTCCTTGCGGTCTTGCAAGAATTAGTTTGACTTTTTAACCGTGAAAAAAAGGGTTTAGGTGGTGCTTTAAGAGTTAGTCGAACTCTCGAATTCGCTTTACAATTCATCGGTTTTCTCGAACGTGGAGCGGAGTTTTTGTTATTAGGTTTCACTTGCTGTTTGCTCAATAAAATTTTCGCGCACGTCGATGACGCTTTACTCATTCGTGGAAAATCTGTCGACAAATCCTTGTTCAAATGCAACAAAGCATATTCAGAAGGAGCACTCGAATAGCCTGGAGTTTTGAAATCTGCTTTTCCAGTCATAAACGGAAACATTTCTGTATGTGGAACGGGCTCGGAATGAACATTCGACTGTTTGGGATCGGGATTATACACCTTATATTTAGAAAGCCGCCTTTTCGAAAGGGAATGAGAACTGCACCCGGACAGAGAAGACCCGGGTCTGAGTTTACGTTTGCCACGAGGTGAATCATTTGTTTGCGAATCACTACTTGAAACACTCCATTTAGCCTCATTCGAATTACTAGTCTTAACTTGTGCGCGTGTTACTTTACTATCAGAAGAATTTGACTGAGAAGAGCGACAAGAGAGGAAATCCAAATCAGTGGGAGTAACCATACGTTCAAATTGGAAAATAGAAGCAGCATGAATAAGTTTTTCAATCGTTAGCATACCGGGAAGATACGAAGCACTCGAGCAAGGGGCACCATGTACAGTGGCTAGATTGGGGCAGTCGGAATCGTCATTTGAAAGAGCCGAAGAAGAAGCAGGAGCAACGACTGAGTTGCTGGGGTCAGAATCTGCAGAAGAGCAATTAGGCACAACTGAAAATGGATCGGAGGTGAATGATTGAGCGGGAAAGGAGAGGAGACGCGAGCAAAAAGCGGGGTATTCTCGTTGTTTGACTTTTGAGAAATTATTTTCGTACAATGGGGAGCAATTGGGTTGTTGCTTGGTTACTTGTGGCAGGAGTAATGCATAGGGAAGTTGAATGGGAGTAATGGAGGTGGTTGATTTTTCGTTTTGGGAATTTGGGATACAGAAGAGTAAAATCCTCGCCCCCTTACGCTGCTAGACGGCCGTTTCGACTTGTCGGAGTTCGGTGAAGTGGGTGTGAGTCGGTTCTTGCTTGCAGCAATTACGTCAGGACAGTCGACCAGATCCGGGGAGCTGTTCGCCGACTGGTCCCTTTCAATTGGTAGAATCTGACCGTCGAGTTCTTCGAAGTCGATGCGCGTCGACAAGTTTAACTGTTGCATTCGTCGTTCAGTCTCTATATATTTAAAAAAAAAGAAAGAAAGTTAGCGGAATGCGAATTAGTAAACGAAAAAAGTTACATTAAGCCCGATCTCACCGAACTTCAAAAATATTTTTTTATACCGCCCACCCTTGAGGCTAATTTGCATCCATTGACTCGTACAAGCAAAATTTAAAGTAATTCAGCCGATACAATCCGCAACAATGTAAACACCTAAATCAACGTCATTGCAAACATGAAAGTCGATTCAATGGATCGATACATTCATTTTTGGGTTAATATATTCTTTGATCAAACATTGCTCATCTTTTATAAAATTTCGTAAAAATTATTAAATTTACTAAAAATATGTAATATCTGTGAAAATTGACAACTGCTCAGTTAGACGGAAATTAGCTTTTGACCTGGCCGCAGAAATCTCACCCAAGTCGGCCACGATAAACAGCAAACTCCAAATAGCTGTTCATAAATTTTACCTAATTTTACTAAGATTTCTTCGTAGGTTTATTTCTTCCAATGAATCTATTTAACAATGTTTCAGCATATTGTTAGGAAATGGTATAAATGTTGACGACTGGTGAAATTAAGACGGAAAAACAGGGCACTTAATCACCACAAGATTTCCTCGCTTTGTTCGGTGTCTAATAAGTAAAGAGTATTATTGGAAGAAACGACTAGCTATCTAATGTATATTAAAACAGTGAATGACAAACTGGTAAGGAAAAAAAAGCCAACACATTCAACAAATCTTTTCGTGGGTGAAAGGAGACCTCTTAAAGGTTGGCATTCAATATGGAGTGAATAATTGGATTGATAGTACGAGACATGATTTTGCTTTCAATGCGCATGATGGATGTCAGTTCATTGCCTCTCTTCTCAAAAATCCTAAATCCATGCAATTGTACATTAACTATACTCCATTCACGGTATCTTGAGCTATTTTTTTTTTACTTCTACATTGAATAATTTCTGCTAACTGATCTGTATAACTCTCCAGTTGTCATGGAAATAAAGTCTCTTAATTTCCACGTCAGAGCCTCTGACGTGGAAATTAAGAAGTAAAAAAATTTAGCTGAATGGAGTACAGTCATGTAAAAACAAAATTTTCATACGTACAATATCAATTGGAAGTTGAATTTTGAATTTACATGTTAAAGAAATGACGAGCAAAGCCAATATTTATATCAATAATGGCAAATATATTAAAGAGTGTATTCCGATATCAATTACCTCACTTATTAAAAATAATAAAAATTCTTCAATAACCAAACCGAAATGCGTCAAATATTCCAGGCAGCTGTTGCTTCGCCATCCATCAACTTACCACATCGATCAATCATGGGTTTTATAAAAAATGGAAAAGAATTTTGTCAATCCATGCAAATTTACACATTTCCTCAATTAAATGCAAACTTGTCACATTCATTATTCGTAACTTGTCACGTTTACCGTAACGCCACATCCGAAATGATGCGTTGCCTTGACAACAGCACAGCTCGTCTACATCACGCAAAGAACCATATGGTCGACCAAGCATGGGTAAAAAGTTGATTTTTTTCCCCTATACCATCTGTTGGTACTTGTTAAATACACTGATGTTACCAAGTAACGACCCTCATTTTTTTAAAACAAAATAAAAAACAAAGAAAAATAGAAAAACCTGTAGCTAACGTTTCAATATCAGGTGCTGAGCTCCGGCTCACAGTGATTGACTGCCTAAGTCTGGCAGAACAGGCGGGAATAGTAGATTTATTTGTTTATTCCCAAACTTAGTAAATGCTAAAATCACGAATCACGATTTTAGACTAATCAAAAATGTTACAATTAAAAATCTATAATCTAGTAACCAATTTTAGCCATTCATTTAAACTAAATTTTAATGACAAAATATTAATTTTTGAATCCTATGTTACAATCTTTTATCCAACTTTATCATATTTCATTTTTTAAATAAACAATTTATGTCCTAACCAATATAACTTGGCATGCTGACAGTTGCGAAATGAAGTCCCATTTTTTTCCTATTATAACGCATCCAGCAAAAAATGTTCGATTATTGACAAGAAAAAGCCTCAAATAGAAACTTCAAAGCCGCAACATCGTCCATATTTCATAAACTTCATCTTCCGTCTTCCCACAACTGTAAATCCTGACTGAGAAAACGAGCAACACAACTCCCCCACCCATCCCAACCTCCCCTTCCACCCCTAAAAAAAATTCAAGACCCTGGCACAAGTGATCTTGAGTGTAAGATATGACCGAGAAAATCCCCAGTTCCTTGGCTATCTGTCCGTTGACGCCGTTGCCAGGAACGTGCCACGAATCGTTGCATATAAATAGGAAGTCATTCACTTCAAACTTGCACGGAATCAATTTTACCAACAAAAACCAAACTCTGCACTTACTAAACCTAAACTTGATTGAAATCTTGAGTGAAATGGTAAACCACAAATACCCACCTGACATTTTCCTCTCCTGAGATGTCACCTCCGAATCACCACTTACGGGTGACTGGATCATTGCAGGTGCTGCAGGCATCACTTGAACTGTTGTCATGGCATCTGGATTTCCGCCCGTCATCGAGTACTGCAACGGGCCATCGTAACCTACCAAAAAAAAAAAAAATACTTTTATAATCTTTGTTGTTTTATTTTTAAGAATCCACCAATTCAAATTAGTATTTAAGCCTTTAAACCCCAACGAAATCCTCATAACGATGACATTTATCACGTTTGTACGTGTCAGTGGCGGCGATTCCTAGCCCACCACTAAATATCGACCAATTCCTTTAATTACAATTCTCACTTTTACCTTAAATTAGAAACTAAAAGCCCAATTAACAACCATTGACTTTCGCCAATTACAAGTTGCAACAACATCAACAAAATAAATTTATCCCAGAAAAAACAGTATAATTTGTTTTGGGAGTTCGAAGAAAATTTCTTCAAGTTTAACGCGAAATTAAGACATAGTTAACAACAAAAAAAAATATCAATGAAAAACGAGGGAACGGAACTAATCTCCAAGCCACTCAATTGGCAAAGTAGAAAGCAACTATTTGTCACTTGTCTCGAACCGGAGGTTGAGTGAGGAAGACTTAGTAGAAAGCACTTTGAAAATTTAATTACACACCCAAAGTTTTACAACGAGGATGAAATACGGCAAATATTTAATTACATTCCCTCCTTCACTTCGAGCAACAACATATCTTCACAAGACGCCATCAAAATGGCCCCATCAATTCTATTTTACAATTTTATTGGAGATTCACCTTTGCTTTCTACTGCGCACTCATTTCCCACCGACTTTACTTACTCCATCTTAATCAATACCTCATTATGGTCACGGATTCCCCTACGGAGAAGAATAAAAAGCAACCACAATAACCTGACAACAATTCGACCGATGGACCCTTGGAAACATGCCAATACTTGGCAGCTTGAACAAACAACTTTTAATCACTTTCAACAAAAAATTATTTTCATTGAAGTGTGACAAAACACACACACACAAATTTTCTTAAACAGATGCGAATGACTATATCACAGTTGCGTTCCTTGCAGTGAAGCAACTATAATCCCATTACCAAAGTCGAATTTAGCTAATTTTTATAGTACCGAATTACTCAAGAGGCTCACGTTAGTTCTGATTTTTGGTCTTTTGTAAACGCCATTTTTCCCAGTCAAACTATAGTACTTGCTCGTATTTGCATTTGGTTCGATTTATTGCGAAAATACACCATTATATACCTATCCTTATTCCAGAACCATCAAAATAAAAATATTCCCAAAACGTCCCCCCTGAAAAAAATTTGACACCAAACAGTTTTTTAAAGAAGGAATTTGTCAAACTCCCATTTCCCATTTTCTACCGCATTTATTATTCATGCAAGTCTATTTTATTCCTGCATGGCTGACCATGTGCACCAGATAAAAAAATATAGACGGAGAAAAACTTATATTTCATTCTCACCATTATGAGAAAAAATAAATCAATTGCCACTTGACTTCTTAAAGTCCTGCTACCAAAATCCATAGTGGATTTTCCATTCCTCATTTCTTCCTCTTTCACCCATTATACATTTTAATAAGACAAAAAAGCAGAGAAAGTTAAAAAAAATGTCTTAAGAAAAATGAGTTTTATAATTCCCCTGCGGCTGTCAGCGCCTTTACGGGCATCCTAGTGTCCACTATATTGATGGATGATGTTATCTAAAAGGAAATTACGATCTTGGTGAAAGAGATGGAAGATGTGCGGCACGAGAATTATTGCTGCAAGCTGATTCCTGTGCACGACCATCTTCCTTCTGCTCCATCAACCCGATACTTAATTCCGGTCAAGGTGAAAAGAATAGTGCAGCGCATTCTAATCGGGTGTGATCAGTGATATACTATTCCTGGAAGTACTGACGGTGCCTGTTTAACTTTCTAATAATAATAAAAAAATAACAATAAACCCCACCAATTGGTGATGAAGTACAAACTACAAACTCCTATTTAATTTTCTAATGCATGTATAATGCATTCATCAATTGCATTACTATTCTGCGGTAGTAAAACCAAGCACTCTACCCAATGTTAATATGAAACGAGGCATGCGGTCAACTCATTGCTCTCAAGAATATTGGATTAATTCATATTCCAGCCACGGCATCTCTGCTGTTATTATCAAACCAGGCTTCCATTCCGGCGAGTCATTTTCGACATTAAACACATTTGCTGAATTGGAAATTAGAAAAAAATAGTTTTCTTAGTTCCTTCACATAATTTACTTATTTACTATAACTGATTCAAAAACTCAGTTTTCTAAGTGAGACTATGAAAGAAACAAGAATATAAGCTGTAAGTGTTTGTTACAATAAGTCTTCATTGGGATTTGGGAACAAACCTCTAAATTGCAGCATTCACGGTTGTTTGTGTTTGAAGTCTCGTCTTGTGCATATAAAGAAACGGCACTTTTATATATCACTTTTATCCGTGTAGTGAGGTTTTCACCAGTCACAACCAGAAAACCAGACAATATCTTAATGTCTGTCTAGCTAAAGTTTAATAAATCTTTCTCAGACATCAAAACATTGACATTTTAGTCATAATCTGAAATCTTAAGACAGGAACAAATGCTGTGCACTGTTGAAAAACAATAATTTCAATTTAAAAAATAGAAATAAAATAATTACAAAATTGTGTTTTATTATCATTTTCCTTAAAGATTTGAGATTTCTTTTTTAGGTTCAGAAAAGAAATTAAAGTGGAAAAAAAAAAATCATCTGCAGCGCAGACTCTGGGCCTTTGACAAACCTGGAACCAACCATGCGCAATGACTTGAGAAGACATTTAGCAGAAAAAATTATACCGTCCATTCGACGTTTACAAGCCGCCACTTTTAAGATGATAATTAAAAAATGACGTTATTGGATACGCAGTTTGGGTGCAAACAAAAAGCACTCAAAAATTGTTCTAAAAATTTTTCTAAATTCATGTCACGTTCTTTATATATTCCTATTCACATCCCCTTTTCGATTAAACTAAAATAATACCCACCACAGACTAAACACAAAAATGTTTATGAACTTTTAGTTGTCAAGCTGACACCTTATAAAAGCAGTGTGACACAGTAGTCAAGTTGTGGTGGTGGGTCAGTAGACCCTGTGATGTTATCTAACTTCAGCAAAGATTTATTCGACCTAGCCTATAGAATTGGCTTTTATGTTACCACTCTATTCTAAAGTCCTTTGGCTTGATGTCAACACATGGTCATGGCAACCAAGTTCGAAAAGCAGATATGTTAGATGGATAAAAAAAATTTAAATAAAAAAAAACAAAAAAACCTAGACATTTTTGTCCTCAAATCAAAATGAATAATTTAATCTTATTTCTTCCTGTTTTAAACCCCCATAACAAAAAAAAGAATTAAAAAAAATCGAAGTTCTGAGTTTTTAATTAAACCCACTTGCACTTTCAAATTTCCTTTCAACCCTTATTTGTCATCCGAAATTGGATTAAAATTTACTTTATTATTAAACCTACAAAAGAAAGTAAATAATAATAAAAAAATTCAAACCCACTTGAAAAATCATTCAACTCAAAAAAGCAAAACAATAAAAAGAAATCTTTATAAGGAAATAACTTACTTTTCCTTTCTCCCCAACATAGAAAACGCAATAAAATGCTGACCACAACTCGAAACCAAGTGACCATTTACTTTGATCAATTGCCCAACCATTTATAAAGCCCTTCCAGAACCGCCTGGTGATTAAAATTAAAAAAAAAATAATAATAAAACTATGACACTAATGCCACCCAACAACAAGAAACACTTCTAAGTAATTACCATCTCTTAGTAATTCGAGCAGCAAAAGCTTGTTGAAAGGCCTCATAGTGTAGTTAATTTTCTAATAATTCCCCCAACTTACTATAAAATGAGTGCCATAACATTGAAATTCAAACGATAAAGAAGCTTTAAAACAATTTCTTGGCAAACTCAACTCAACTTAAAACCCATTTCTAAATTATGCAAACTATTTTCATTGCCTCTTTTACTGCTTTAAACACTTTTTTTTATGTTCCATCCTATAGAAAAACCGGCAACATTTTAACTATTCACTCACACTTAACTGTCTAATCCTTTTTACTTAACTTGTCCTCCCTTTTTACTAAATGAAAAGCCCTTCACCAGTCCTGACCCTTGAGAAAAGCCTCTAAATGCTTTCAGCTTGTCTTCAACTTTGAACTCTTGGGCACTTTGCTTTCCAACAACATCAAGACCTCTTTTCACGGGCCAAAAGACAACCAACAACTGATGAAGAAAAAAAGTGAGTAAGACAAGAAACCCCGGAAAAAAACACTCTTAAATGCTTTTACCCACAATTTTCTCTATGGAATTTCGGCTCCTCCAGGAAGTTGAGTCAAGGCATGCAGAAGAATCAACAGCACAAATTGATTTCACCAAGAAGAAAAGACAAGAGCAGAAAGGGCAAACTCCAAAAAAAGTAAAGAAATAAAAAAATAAATGATTTATTGCATCTGCAGTAATCAGTCTGAAGGAAATAGTTAGACATTAATTCGTTTGCAGTAGTGTCGTAGGTCATCGTTTGATGACACAGCACAAACAGATAGCCGCAAAGTAGCCGTTTTTTTGTCTCAACATGTGTAAAAGCTTATTTAATCCGCTTAATTGTGTCTATTCCCAATTGATTTCACAGCACATTCTCAAATAGCTGTGACTTAGATTCTTATAGATCAATTAAAGGTTTTTCAACACACTGAAAGAATGCTTGCTTTTATCTAGTGAGACTAAAGTACAAATCAATAGCGTGTAATTTTCCTTTCCATCTGCTTCCCAACTATGCCTAACATGAGGTCACACCCTAGTGTTATCACACACTTCACTTGCTCTCAAATTGCAAGCCCTGAGATTTTTACTCATGTAAGGTTTCTTGCAAAGTTAATAAACTCGAATTAATTAAATATTGTTGCATACACAGTGCACAAGAAAGATTTTAGAAAATTCATTCTAAACTTTAACAAGTTGAAATATGCAGTGTTTATTTGTAGATTTTTTTATCACGTGTAAAATCTTTTTTGAATGCATCTAGTGTTTTAAACCATTTATTTACATTAAGGCAATTGGCAAGTTGATCGAAATGTCAGCTTAGCTAATGGGCTTAACTGTCACCTAATCTGCCAAAATGCTTAATAAAGATAGCAGATGACTATACCCAAACACGTTTAAATCTGAATTTGGCTGCCGTCTTCGTCTGCTGCTAATGCATTCATAAAAGATTTATTATCACCAGTGTTACAATTAAACTAACATTAATTTACACAAAACTACATTTTAATTAATTAGTTTTCCATCTATACTCTATTTATCATTTCGTGCGCGAAACTCCCATTGGTTAATAACCTATGTTGTATCGAAAGTATATATTGTGGCATCTTAATTTAATCCTCTATACTCTATTCATCATTTCGTGCGCGAAACTCCCATTGGTTAAAGACCTATATTGTACTGAAAGTATATATTGTGATATCTTATTTTAATCCTCTAGTCGAGTCAAGTCCAAAAATCATTGTTTCGTAGCCAAAAAATGTGCGCAACAATACAAAAACCCAAATGTAAAGAATTTTTTTGAAATATTTTACAAGCATTTTCATTTGTCAACAATAGCATGAACATTTTTTGGCTACGAAACAATGATTTTTCGACTTGGTTCAACTAGCGGATTAAAATAAGATGCCACAATATATACTTTCGGTACAATTTAGATCATTAACCAATGGGAGTTTCGCGCACGAAATGATAAATAGAGTATAGTTGAGCTGAGTCGAAAAATCATTGTTTTGTAGTCCAAAAATGTGCATGCCATTGTTAACAATTGAAAATGCTTGTAAAATATTTTTAAAAAATTCTTTACATTTGGGTTTTTGTATTGTTGCACACATTTTTTGGCTATGAAACAATGATTTTTTGACTCGGATCGACTAGAGGATTAAAATAAGATGTCACAATATATACTTTCAGTACAATATAGGTCATTAACCAATGGAAGTTTCGCGCACGAAATAATAAATAGAGTATGTGTCTGAAACACCACAACACCTCCTTTTCAAAGGTTTCTGTTTTTGCTGAACATCTAATTAGGGTTACAAATGGTCTTTTTTGTCAACAGTGACATCAAGTTTTTCTTGCAGTCTCCCCAAAAATTATATTCAAATTTGTATTGATTATTCTTTAAAAAAGATGTATACTGTACAAAAAATCGTATATTTTTCGAAATCCTACATTGCATTTCTTATCTTGCATTGTAATGTATTACAATGAACCAAAACTATCATAGACTTGTATTTCTAAAAAAAAAACAAAAAAAAAAAACAATTCTACATTGATTAAATTATTATTCCAATAAATCCATTCATAAACAATAGATTTAGGTAAATCTATAAAAACGTCAAACTGAATTTATAATTTTAAAATAAAACATAACAAACTCAATTCAAAAAATTTCCATTACTTTTCTCAGTAAATACTTGAAAGAAAAAAATTCAATATTTTTTTTACAATAATTTCTATTTAGATTCTTTCCTTCAGCCCAACTCTTAATTTAAACCTTTAATTTAAACCTTTAATTTAATTAATTAAATTAAATCTTTAAACAAAACATTTTTTTTTCATTATCCTACCATTGTTTCAAAATTAGTACGAAAAAACTTTTGATAAAAACCATCCCACAGCTTAAACAAAATCACAAGATTTCAATTCAAGTCTTCACCTCCTCATGAATCTTCCAAGCAACCAAACTGCCATCTTTGTAACTTCATCCATATAACTTCAATAAATCAACCCTAAAATACACAAAAAATAACAGAAAGAAAAGTGTACCTTCGATTTATGCCATACATTAAACAAACTACCCAACCATCGTACTAAAATATGAAGAAAAAAATCTCTTTCTTTATGATAATCAACAATCCCAAAAATAAATTTTAAAAGCAAAATATGAAACTCAGTTTTTGTCAACAAGTAGATGGAGATTGTCACAAATTTGGATTGTCACTTCACAAAAACGAATCGATCTCACTTTTACAACCAAGTTCGACTACTTGCAACATAAGAAACCGCACCACGCTAATGGTCTGAAAAAGGTTACATTGGACCACCATTCTACTGTGCATACTGCCACTTGTTCAAAGAAGGAAAAGTTAACTAATAATCAGAAAAACAAAGCAAAAATTACCGAAATTTGTATTGATTATTCAGTTGTAATACCACAAGCGCTACTGTGATTGTCGAAATAAGCTTGTAACAATAAATTTTTTTACTTGGTAAAAATCACGAGTGCCCACAGGGCACGAGTGGTTTATTCTGGTCGCAATTTTTAGATGCACGAGTGGTTTTACCAATGAGTAAAAAAATGAATGATTGCAAGCTGTTTTGACAATCACTAGCGCGAGTGGTATTCGGGAAGAGAATCTAACGAGAAAAACTACAACAACAACAACAAATCTATATCTATATTTCTCAAAAGCTTGTCTGTTTGATCGTGTGTGTCTGAAAGTGAAGTGATTGGCCAATTTCAATGACGTCATATTGCACGAAATTTCAGCTGAGATTCCACGAGATTTCAGCCGAGATTCCACGAGATTTCGCTAGACTTTACGAGATTTTGTGAGATTTCACGAGATTTCATGAGATTCTACAAGATTTCGCAAAACTACAAGATTTCGCAAAACTACAAGATTTCGCAAAACTACAAGATTTCGCAAAACTTCGAGATTTCACGAGATTTTGCAAGATTTCACGAGATTCCGCAAAATTTCACGGATTCCACGAAATTTACGAGATTTTAACGAAATACCCGAGCGAATGTAAATCCCCATCCATTTTGGAATTGGGGTGGAGTGGCTCGCTCTGACGGCTAATTGTTACAGAGGTGGATAAAACACAAAAATAATTTTGGATATCTTTTATGGTGCTAAATAATCATAACAATAGGCGCGCACTGACCAATGAGATTCGTCCTGAAATTCGAATTCAACAAATCCGTGCGCGCACTCTCGTCAATAGTTTTTATGAGCTAGATTCTGTTTTAAAAAATGTATACTATACACTTTATACACTATATACTTGCATTGTAAATTTTATTACAATGATTATTATCATATTGATCACATTAATTAAAATATTTTCCAATATAAAAATCAATTTTGCTTTTGTTCCATAATAAGTTCAAATAGATTTGTTTGAATTATCATTCAGTGGAATAATAATTTAAATTTTCGACAAACGTTTGTTGTTAAACAACCTGAACCCAGAGGACAAGTATGTAGAGAGAGCTAGACATATTGTATATTTTATTCATAACTTTTCTAACTTTATATATCCAGACGTTACAAAATTACAAAACTAAACCGAAAAATAAAATTCAATTTCCCTAAAGTCCCTAAATATTAAATATTCCATAATACCCACACAAAATCATATATAATCATATATAATCATATATAAATCATTAAACTACAAATATTCGACAAATCCATTAAATATTCTACAAATCCTTTAAATATCATACAACCCTCATTAAACATTCCACAAATCCATAACAAATCATAAAACCAATCATTTAAAAAAATAATATAAATATATAAATTCTAAAATCAAGAGGAAAATGGTATGGGATTTAGAAATCCGGTGATTCATTGGGTTTTGCTGCTTTTCAATTTCCATTTTCTTAGGAGATTTTGATCCCTGATCATCCTAAGCTGTCATCTTTCCAGCCATGAAAGCCCGCTTCGTCATACATTTTTCTATTCTCACAATGTAAAATGGCAGTTGCTCTTGATTAGTTGAGCGCGCGACTTCAGAGTAGCTTTGCCGCCGACGTTTTAAAATGTTGAATGCGAGTCTGGCAAATGCATGTCTAACCCACAATGCACTTTGCGGCTACAATATCGCGCCGAACTTCACAGTATAAACCAATCTTTATAAATCATATTAAAAAACTGACATGAAATTGTTACAAAAGTGGCCCCGCTGTTCAAACGTATTGGTTTTCCTTTATATCCCCAAAAAACTGTCACGCTCATGCCTGATCAAAAACTCATGCAATTTTGCTTCAGATGGTCACTAGCACGGCTGGGAACCTTTATATGAAACTGTTACCACTCCGTGATGTTTTCTAAACCTACATTTATGAAAATATAACCGTGAAGTATAAATCAGATCAATAAAATAAAATTCACTAACCAAAAGTAGTGAAATATGACCCAAATATGATGTAATACACCATAATTAATGTAACCGTAATGTAATAAGCTCTAATTATGGCATAAAAGTCATTACAGTTAAAGCTAATTAACTCATGTTGTAACCTCACTAATAAATTATTAAAATCAATGATACTCGAATAGTCCATACTAAAATACACTGCAAATCTAGGTGTCTAAATTTTGTTTTAAGCACTTTATAATAGCTTACGTTAAGACACTTAAAAGCACCTAAACACTGGTTCCATTTAATAGTCGTTTGGGTGATAAAGATGACTATTTTTGAGTCACTGCAGAGTTCTAAATATAAGACAAAGAATTGATCCAACTGCTGCTAATGAATAGACAGAAAACTGCTAATGAATAGACAGAAAACTGCTAATGAATAGACAGAAAACTGCTAATGAATAGACAGAAAACTGCTAATGAATAGACAGAAAACTGCTAATGAATAGACAGAAAACTGCTAATGAATAGACAGAAAACTGCTAATGAATAGACAGAAAACTGCTAATGAATAGTCAGAAAACTGCTAATGAATAGACAGAAACTGCTAATGAATAGACAGAAACTGCTAATGAATAGACAGAAACTGCTAATGAATAGACAGAAACTGCTAATGAATAGTCAGAAACTGCTAATGAATAGACAGAAAACTGCTAATGAATAGACAGAAAACTGCTAATGAATAGACAGAAAACTGCTAATGAATAGACAGAAAACTGCTAATGAATAGACAGAAAACTGCTAATGAATAGACAGAAAACTGCTAATGAATAGACAGAAAACTGCTAATGAAGCTAATGAATAGACAGAAAACTAGCTAATGACTAGACAGAAAACTAGCTAATGAATAGACAGAAAACTGCTAATGAATAGACAGAAAACTGCTAATGACTAGACAGAAAACTGCTAATGAATAGACAGAAAACTGCTAATGAATAGTCAGAAAACTGCTAATGAATAGACAGAAAACTGCTAAAATCCATACATTTAGACAGAAAACTGCTAAAATCCATACACTTGTCTGAAAAAAGACTATTAAATGGAACCAGTGTTAGGTTCTTAAAGTCTCTTTAACTTAATAAAAAAGCCACCTAAAACTGCTTGTTTTTCAATAAATATTTTCACAATTAGCATTCTTCTATCATGTTTTGCACTGTATAATAAATCATAATTCATATCACAATTTATCACTAGTTGCAACTGATAAATTTTTAGGATTGTCTAGAACTATGAAAAACCGCAATTAAACTTTATATAGAGATCCATGAGCACCTAAAACTATAAATTAATTTTTACAACCACCTACCATGCAGATTTTGCTGAGAATATCCAGTCATAAGAGGTCGTGATTCTTCTCTTTTATTTGGTGCTTTTCTTGCAGACAGTGGTCGCGCATCATTTACTTGAATCACAGAAGGCGCTTGTCGTTTCACCTTTTGCTTCTGTTCCAATAACTGCTTCTGCACACAAAAAAAGAAAGAAAAAAAACAATACAGTAATAACTCACTTTAATCAAGGCATTAAATTAAGACCAATGACGTTTTCGCCATCAACATTTGCCCGCTACACTACATCAACAGGTAAAAAGCGATCAATACGAGCTCGCCTGCAATAAATTATACATTTTAAGTCTCGCGAATAATCCTTTTGGAACTATGTAAGAGCTTCATCCAATATTAATAAAGTGTTATTTCACTTGTCTCACTCTGCCACAAAATATTCCCACTATATCATCGAACAACTTTACCACAACATGAATTTTCCATGCACACTTTCATTAATAATAACATTACCGTGTAAGTTGTAACAACAACAACACCTTACTGCATGTGACACACATGCTCCGTTAACTAATCCCAATTAATCTCCAATGTCAAAACGGATCCAATCCATTTCAATTTGTATAACGGCAACAATATCCACACCACATGCGGCGATCCAGCTTTAGATTTCAATAACACAATGCCACCTACTGTCCATTTTGAGAGAAAAAATTAAATAAAAAAATGAAGATAGATTGAACAACAAATGCAGTCCACTGGTTTTATCGCTGGCAGCAATAAATCTAGGGAACAAAAGGACTTCTTGAGAGAAAAAAATACTAAAAACATGATAGAAGCCCAAGACACCACTTAATATCAGTGAACAGAGTGCACTTTTTTCCTCCTCCTTTGTACAACTGTTAAAATTTTTTTTCAATAACTCTCTTCAAATAGCCAATATTTTCCCCAACCCAAACCAGACACTACAAAAATGTCAAACTAAATCTATTTTTTAAGGCCACTTTCACTTGTGCAAGCGAAATTGCAAAATCTATTTAAGGAACAAGTGCACTGAATGTTAATCCAATTAAACTACACTTTCACTATATTTCCTTCATGTTTTAGTATGATGTCATGCATCATGAAAGCTGTGATGTCAACATTATGAAAAACACAATGTGAAGTCTGCAGTGTCTCCGTTACCTCATGGTACGTATCAAGTTGAGATGGTTCAATAGATAATATTATTGATAACCGGAAGTTAAGTTGGCACACAAAACACCAACGTTATCTTGAATATGTTGTTACATCTAAAATGCGAATTGAAAGCGCATAAAGGTGCATTTTCATTTGCGAGAGAATTTCTCGCGCCACAAAAATCGCGCCAACAATCGCACTGCTCTAAAAATCAAGCTCTAGCTTGAGCATTTTCATTAGAGCTAAAAGAGCCACCTCCCGCTTTCAAAAATTTTGTAAAAATCGGTTGACATTTCATGAAATATACATTAGTGTGAAATGTTTAGCATCAAATATTGCTGAATTTATTATTTTTTGGCTTTTCTGGATGTGGATGGCATTGATTAATCAAGATTAAAAATTCAAGTGGAGGAAAAAAAATCAGCGCCATTTGCAATTGTGGGTGGAGCCTGTTCAAATGCCAAAACTGTTGGTTCAGATTGACACATGGCGCGATTTTAGGCACGATTTTGTGAGCAAAGCTAGACTTGACAGAAGCTCGCGAGAAACAGAATCGCGCGCCTTTGCAAGTCTAGCTTGCATGAAAATGGACAAGCGTGCGATTTTTGTCGCGCGCTTATTGAAAATTAGGCGTGAGAAATGGCATTTCTTGCAAATGAAAATGCACCTTTAGAGTTTTAGCTGACAGTGGCTGCAGACACCGCCACTTGAAAGTAAGTAACAACATTAGATTTGACACGATACTGGAACGCGCATTAAGTGCAGAAGCATTCCAATCCCTATATTCCAATCCAACAATCTAAGAAGATTTATAGCATGTCTATCCGATAAGCAAAAATTACTAGAAATATTTGCGCTATGCGCTATTCAGCTTAGTAATGGCGAGTGTAGCACAAGCCAAAGTTTATAATAAATTTAAAAATCAAAAACTTTTATACTCATCAGTGTTCCTAATCTTCGAAATCATTAATATTTAATGTTATTAATGATTGCAAGACACAATTTTTCACATTTTGATAAATAGCGGCGTCTATGTATCATCAGTATTGTAAATACGCAATTATAAATAAAGAATCGGAAGAAATTGGAATTTGCATATGATGTCTCTGATACTCAAACGAGCACGACTTCTTCGTGATTTCCAGACACTCCCCTTAATTTTTCATTTTTTATTTGTGACAAAAATGCACTGCCTTAAATATTGTTTATCCAATTATTTTCTAACCAACTCAGCATTTCTTCTCTGCCAACTTTCGAATTTCCTTTACCCTCCTCGTTGCAGATTAATGCTTCTTTGCACCAACGGACACTTGCAAAGATTTAACTTCGCCAACTTTTCTCAGACGCTTGCTTATCCAATTAAGAATCCCGCACCAACCAATCAGTCGACAGTTCACAAAATGAACCACTTTAAATCATTCGCTCCAATGCGTTCACATAATCACCACAACGATTCTTTGTCTTTCATCTTTTTGTCTTCATTTTAATCTTTCTATACTTGCTTCTCTATTCAACACGCCATTGATGAAACCAGAGGCCATTGAAACTTGAGTTTCCAAAACCAGAGTTAAATAGAAAAATCTCACAAAAATTAGTATGGTATGTCAGACTAAAATCCAATCTTGTGTGTTTCATTTAGCGAAAAAACCCGCATGCATACAAACATATAGCCCATCAGCATCATCTCATGAATACATATCACTACTCGATATCTCATTTTCATTTAAAAAATCAAAAAAATTATGGCTGCCATCTGTTTCAGAAATGAAAAATCAAATTGAAATATACCATAAACAATATCAATTCTTTAAAAAAATATTTTTTTTAAGCACTTACACTCACCATCAATATGAGAAACAAAGGCATGGCGATATTATGCGGAGTCTCAATGCAAACTGGCAGCACTGCAACCTACATTCAGCTTGCTGACTTCTATCAAAGCGATTTTCTTCCAATGATGGCGACAAAGGGAAAGGCGGGAATTCTCACATTCGTATCCTTACAACATGTGGAGTTGAGAGCCCGCATCTTCTGCACAAGAGGGCCATCATTAGTCGTTCTAAACATCCATACACCACACCATCAATGCCCTGACATATTTGCTTTACACTTTAATCTTTAAATAAATTGTTAATCAATGCAATATTCGATCATTACTGCTAAAATTGACAACCAAGGTGAATTTGGTGCAGCAACTTGCAAGGTCATACGTGCTTTTACATCGATAAACTTCAATTTTCATTCAGTCAAAAAAAAAAAATCATTTGAAAGCAATTTTTATAAAAGTTAATCTAATTTTATTTTTTGAATTTGATTAAAAAAATTGTCACTTTACTCCCGCGCAAATAGTGTACCTAAAGATTTCAAACCTATATACTATAGTAGCATCATCACTTGACATGGTTGGTTTAAAAGAGAGCTTTTTCGTTTACGAGAGAGCATATAGGTTTAATCAAGACTAGATAAAAGTGGGAAAACGTGCATCGCTAGCACCGGTAATGCTGTGATGTTCAAAGCCCCTTCGACACCACTCCACTGCTTATAGAGGTAATTAAGATAAACAAACTACTCTAATTGCATGACGTCTTTTTGACCAACTTAGCATGTAAATAGATAACTATTATTCGGTGTTAACAGTTGTCAGGAATTAAGTTTACATGAGCTCACTTGTCCGAAAAAGTGAAAAAGTGAATTTTTATTCTCTAGAAAATCACTTCGTATATTTAAAGTTTGATACGGTATATGCAATGCAATGAGCTCATTAGAAAGAAAAAAAACAAAATGGCTGTTGAATCTAATAAACACATTTCTTATCTAACATTTTCAGAATATTTAATTAATATTTTAGTTTTCAAAAAAGAAAGTCTTCAGGGAATGGAAACACTAGAATTTGCTTGTTCTCTTTGGTTTTTTTTAACATAGGTTTAGAAAGATTGAAAACTAAGACAAGAAAAATAGACGTTGAAAAACTAAATTTCTAAAATGATATCCTAATCACACAATCTTTAGATAAACTTCAATCCAGAAAATGGCAAGACACCCCCATATCAAATTCATCAACACACAGGTTTAAAATATCTCTTTAATTTTATTTTTTTAAATATCACAAAGCAATCAAATACATAAACATTTACGTTTCTGCGTTCGATACAAAGCAAAAACCCTATAAAAACTCAGCTGAAGTAACCCAACTCACACGCAATGAAGCGAGAAACATTTGAAGACGAATCGAGCTTTCCGATGCCTTTTTACTTTCGAATGCAGTTATTGATTCAAACAACATAAAACCACATAAAATAAATTCTCAAATGGCAATAAATTTAAATTTTCCTGACCATTGCATTACCTTAGACGCCAAGTGCTAATTCCTTATATAGTCAAAAATAAATGAATGGAACAGAAATATTTATATTTCCAAATCAAATTAATATGAAATCTTTATTGAAACACCACAATCAAAAATAAAACATTTATTTAAATAATACCAACTGAAATGCGGCAATAAAATGCAATTCCTAATTTGAATTTAAAATCAAGTCCTTTGAATAAAAGCAGATTTAATTTACATTTAAATATCTAAACAAAATTGACTTAAGACCCCTTTCCTCTCTCGCCCTTTCCTCCGTTGTTCCACACCTCAATGGACATTATTCCCTTCTCTTCTTTTACTCACTGCATTCCATTAACTTTGATCAAACATGCTAATCCAATTTTCTGTCCATGCTACCAAAAGCCAATTTGAGCACGAATCTGAGCATGGACCAGTGCCCAAGCCTCTAAAAATTTCTAAATGACTGCTCTCACCACTGACATAACCCATTTGAAATGCTACTCATTCATTCACCATTGCAGCCATCTTGGGCTCCAGCCAAGAGTAACTTGCAAAACCAAATGGCACAAAAAGAAAAAGAAAGTACCAACTCCCCACCAAGTTTATCAGTCCTTAACAATCACTATGGTTTCAGTTGATGGAGAAAACTTTTCCTCTCCATTCACCCTTCTCCCTCCCTACTATATTCCCTGAAATATTTGGCCCTAAAACCTCAAATGTATACCATTATGCTTAAATGTCAAAAATTTCGACTCGTTTGAATCCAATTCACTCTTATAGTTACCATATTTCAAAGACAATGCCACCATTAGCTGCCATTTGGTGTCGATAAAAAGGATAGATGCGGTATAAAAAATTCAGTACAGTATCAGGTTCAGCCTTTAATGAGGAAATAAAGAGGTATGAATTTTTGTTAAGAAACAACTTGTCTTACAAAAGCCCTGATAAAGTCGGCTAAAGAGCCAACAAATCTGCACTTAAAAATAATTTTATACCTTTCCCCAGAACATGTACAATGACTTGCAGCTTTTAAAGCAAAGTCGCACCTAGATCACATTATAGGTGCATTCAGGAACTAAAACCTTTTCATGTTTCAGTCGTTTCCCTCGTTTCGTTTCCTGAAATGTGTCGTCATTTCCGAAAACGTTTATGTTTTAGTCAAGAAACGCGCGTGCACGCGCGTTTTAGGAAACGCTACAATTCCTGCGTTTCACGAGACACGAGTTGTGTCTTACAATTGCGCACTCGTCTGCGCAGCATCTAACTCTACTGTTGTAGAGTTAGATCGGCGCCATTTGTTTTGAAGCTAAAACGAATCTAAAACGCAGCTAAAACCTGCCTAAACCGCAGCTAAAACGTGCCTCAGATTTTCACACTCAGAATTATACACAAAACATACACAAAACACTCACAAAACTAACCACATGCAAAACTCGTTTTTGACGAGTTTTAGTTTGTGAATGCACCTATTGTCTTCTCGATGTTTCTAAAGTTAATTAAACCAATGCACACTATTAGGTTTCAATATTCTTGTAGTCAGGATTGCAAGTGGCTTCAGTTGATTAATTTGATCAAGAATCTCATTATAACAAACTCGGTGGTATAAAGTTTTCGATGCAATTTTCAAGTCTTCAACTTGAAAAACTCATGTTGTCGTGCACTGAATGCAATCAGAACTGAGTTTAAGGTTGCAAAATATGATATAAAACCGCAGAGTAACAGGAAACGTTCTTTTCATCCAATTAACGTATAAAGCAAAGATTTTGTTTACGAAAATATATTGGCCAAACATTATACGTATTTTGAGCATCTTAAGTTCATGTTAGAACAAAAATAATCCAACGAAAAGTTGGCTTCACTTTGCAGCGTTTAGCACCCATGATGCAAAGACTACTAACTGTTATGCTTGATTCCCACTTGGCAGAAACAGAGCAGAAAAAAGTAGATTTCTGCCCAATTTTCTGAAAATTGAGCAGAAATCTAACTTTTTCTGTTTCTGCCCACTATTTTCTGCCTAATTAAAGGGATTAGGATAATCAAAATCTGAAAATTAATTGGGCAGAAATCTATCTTTTTCTGTTCTGTTTCTGCCAAGTGGGAATCAAGCATTATTGTCCTTGCATGATTGTGAATAGTTTTATGTTAACAATGGATTTTGAGATCACTGTTGTCACATTCTTTCCTCGGAATATTCAGAATATTTTTTTTTATGTTTTCAATCTAAAAAAAAACAAATCACAAGTAATTGCTATAATGATTATACAATTTATTCTTAACAACATTCTTAAATTTTCCTAACCACCAATAAAAACTTTAATGATTTCCTGCACTCTCTATTGTTCGATAAGTTGAACCAAGAAATAAAAGTTTGCCTCATCAAAAACAATTTGAGAAAATTTGCCACAAGGTATACAACTAAGTCGCATTCTGATTACAAAAAGAAGAGAAAAAAAGATAGAAAGAACAAAGAAGGCAGGCATGTCACTTCAAAGGAGATAGGCCATTAAACTAGTGAAGCGGTTCAGTCAAGCAGAAAGGGACAAGTCACTTGGATTCATGTGCTACTACGACTTGGTATGTCATAATGGACCTAGCTCTCACATCCCTAAAGCCCAACCATGACAAGCGGACCAAGACAATGAGAGCACTGAGAATTCCAATGTCTGCGGGCTTTTCACCGCTGGACCTTATACTTCATCAAAGAATGTTCACCGGAACACTAAGTCAATAGCCGAGCCACAAATCAATTTGGTACAGCAGGAAAATGAAAAGCAGAAAGGAAACTTCTGCTCAACTCATCTTGATGACTAATATTGAGGGTAACAATGTCTATTGACAGACGAAATAACCTGAGTTTGTAAAGTCAATTGCCAAGACGGTCTCCCCCCCCCCACATGAATCAAATACTACTCTGGTACAAAAGAAATTGTATTCTGCTAGCAGATCTGAGAGAGAGAGAGAGAATTAGGTTTATAAGCAGATCTGAGAAACTATGCTTCAAGCTGTATTGGCAAAGCAACTATAGAGTAATTCTAGCAACAAGTTATAAAACTGATTTTGTTTGTTATGCAAAATAAACAGTAAAGAAAATAAATAAAAAAAATTCAAATACCATATATACTCGCGTATAAGTCTAGGATTTTGGACCAAATCTTTTATTTTATTTTTTTTACTTTTTTTATTTTATTTTTTTAAATTTTATTTGGTCCGATTTATATGCAGATCAATAGTCGTTTTAAGTTTTAAAAAATAAAATAATAAAAAATAAAATTTAGAGGGTCGAATTCAATGGTTTTTGACCCGTTTTAAGTCAGGGTCGACTTATACGCGGGTCAACTTATATGCGAGTACATACGGTAAAATAATCAGGCTTCAGGCCTCTTGTATCTAAGCTTTGATGTCTCAGAAAGTGCTCCCATACAACACACACTAAAATAGTACCATAATGCTTATAGTGCAACAAATGCTTTCAAGTCCTTCTTATATTGTATCCACCCTGATTAGGTCCCTGCTAAAAGTGAGCTAGAAAATTGTTAAAAACAAAGTTATTTAAGTGATTGCTGTACTTGTTTGCGATTGTCGCATATGTAGCAGTAAAAAGTGACTTTTTAAAGACAGAAGCAGTATAACAAAAGTAAATCAGCATTACCTTTGACAAATTCAATTGTAAAATTATCTACCTTATTGACTAAATTCACCACCTTTGATCAGGGCCCAAAGTTTGAAAATTGCATGAGTCTCTCTAAAAGTTTGCAAAGCCCTGAGTAAAGGCTAAACAAATGAACAATTTCCAACTCCATAACACTGACAACATTACCAAAAATGTCATAGCTTTCAAATTGATAGGCTCAACTTGAATAACATTTTGAATTAACTACTGTTAAATCTGATATTAAAGTATTCATGTTCCCTCCAGAGAGCAACTGGTCTCCTAAATCACACCCCAGTCCCAGATCAATACCGCCTGTTACCAATCTTCAGTTCGTACCCTTTTTTATCCACTCACAACCAATGAGGCAAGAGTATTAAACTGTAGATATAATCTATTGTACAACCTATATCAGTGAGCAGTGAAAACCTTTTCTATAGAAACAAATACGTTCAACTTATTGCAGCCTGTTACAAAAAATATATATAGCAAGTCCAACAGGTCTCAGTTTGTTTAGTCCATTAACTGTGCGGCTTCACAGCAGGGCTAGCACCCATTAGAAACAATACAGTGCAAAGAGAGAACCATTCTCCAGCCAACAAGCCACTAACCACATGATTATTGCCGGCCAACAAGATGGAAAGGAAATAAATTGCGCTGCATGAATTATTGAATTTATGTTTTTGTAAATCGCACAAAAACCTGTAAACTGGCACTTATAACACAAGTATGAGTTTACAAAATGCAAATATAGTGTTATATGCCCGTTACAAACCATTAAATCGAATAATTTATGTAGTAATAAACTAATAATCCTACAACATTCTCTAAATTATAAAAGCAATTTAATATGTTTTATATATAATTAAACGTTTAAAATGAAGATTTACGTTAGTTTTTTAAATTTTACACTAGAATTGTCGTTACAGCCCGGGGCATTTACTACCACCTCATTACCTTCTCATTATCGAGGTTGGAACTAATGAAGCAGAAATGTCATTTTCAACACTGCAGGCATGTTTTAATTTGCTCTCTATCTAAAGAAATATACCAACAAATAATGACACCTAAAAATATCTGTACTGTTTTCTTATAAATTTATTTAATTTACTATTCTTTAATATAACTTTATATAACTTCAGTTATGTTTTATGGACCAATAGATAAAACTGATACATATGTTTATGTTTTAAGCCACTTTTAGAAAGCAGACAAAGTAATCTACAGGTGATTTCTAAAGTGCTTTTACGAAGCATAACAAAACTTCCGACACTATAGCGTCCTCTAAAATGCCTTTTAAAACTTAAATTCACTTATCTCACCCCTTCTAGAAATAAATGCATCTACTATAAACTAGAAACTTTGTAAAACTCAATTTACATACATATCCATTCATATAAATTTCCTTTTATTTAATATTAGGTGTGTTCAATGTGCATCCCTTTAAATAAATTCTTAATATCCTGTACTACATTATTTGCTTTTAAAAGCATATAAATTGGATTTCGTAAAGTCACTTACTGTAGTTCGCAACAAACAAAAAAACCTTAAAAAAACCAAACAATACCATAAATAATTCATCTTCAGTAAACAATATCGATTTCCGCTTGTTTTACCTTAATCTTATACATGCTACTTTCATTTGTAACTTTATCTCCAACTAAAAATAAGTCTTACCTCGCAGAAATGTGATCAGAAAATTGAAAAACAAAATGTCAGATCTGATTCCCTTCCTCATATACCCAACTCCAACATAAAAGACATGAACCCCCAGTGGCGTTGAGCTTGTACCGGATAGGAGATTTCAACTCTTTTTCCGTATAAACCCCAATGAAACCAAGCCTGCAGTACAAACTTCTGCTCTCCACAATGAGCCATTATAATGAACCAAAACTTTGGCCACCTACAAACACCTTTTTCCGCACTCCACATCTCTTTTTCCATTATGTTGTAACAAGCTACAAACTTCTCGTGTCCCCAAGAGAAATTTCCACTTCCTTTTTCCCACTAAGACGACAACACACAGGAAAGAAGTAAAAGAAAATAAGGGATATTTCTCCCTTGATAATTTATTCCACAAATAACTTTCAACAACTGATTTTTTTCCCCATTAAAATGGAGGAGTAAAAAATCTTCAAGCTGCAATTAAAGAATGCCACACGGGGTCATTTTATAGAATAGGTATTCACATTAAGAATGCGCCCAAACCGACGACTATAAAGCGATGCCATTATATGAATTTAACATTCTTTCTCAACAGGGTCTCTTTAGTAGTTCGTGGTTGTTGAGACCCCGTGCAGGCGACAAACTTGAACCGATGGGCCACTCGGGTTCGGACTTGCGAGTCGTAAATGGCAGCGATATTCAAATTTCAACAGTTACCTCTAGACTTAAGCGAACAAAAGCTAGTTGTTTCTATTTATAGTGTACCCGCATATTGCCACATATTATATACTAAAAAAATTAAATTAAATTTGCTTTCTTTAACAATTTTGGAAGAAACCAATAGCAAATATTAGATAGAACGTTGCTGACTTCTTGGAATTTCAATAAAATCGTGCCGGTGAGGTAGTTCAATCCCAGAAAGCACCTAACAGCAACATTTTACGTTATATCATACGGGAGCCATTAAGTACTTGTACCTTTAAAAAGCACAAAGCTCATTTAGACAGCTGAGTAATTAAAAACCCAACCAAAATACACCAGACTTTACTCGGCCCTTTCATTCTTTAGAACAAAATTTACGAGTTGAAGATAAATTTTCCTGCTACATATAACCGCATCAAAAAACTCGCATCAGGGCATTTATGCAAACGAAAATTTGAATAAAAGATTCATTTCAAATGCAATTATCATTTAGTGCATTCAAAATCTTTTCCCTTTACCGAGTTCCTGGTAAAGTCATTTTCAAAGCAGGAAATGATGTCATTTTAAAAACAAGTCATCGTCGTAAAGTGACTTTTAAAAAAGTGAAAGTGCGAGTCACTTTTTGACCCACTTTATGACTTTTCCAAGTGTTTGAGCCCGATATCTTAGCTTGACGATAGATCGGGTGAAAGGAAAAAGACATTCATGGTTTGAAGAGTTTTCAATTTTTATCGGTTTATTAGTCCATTTCTATTTTTTACTCAACGACCATTTTTTTTTCATTGAATTTAATCGGGGATGAATTTCTGAATATGGGACTCAAAAAATTAAAATTTCGTGATTCGGTGCTTGACTGCACTGAAAATTCATAACGATCTGAACCATGATCTAAATGAAAAACGACATTCTAAAATTGCACTGCTTAATTAATGCTCATCCATGAAACTATTTAATAAGGTAATTAAATATCAAAATCAAAATGTCAAATTTTTTATAAAATAATTATTAGATTTGTCCGTGAACTTTAAATTCCTTAGAAAAGAAATTCCTTTCATTTAAAAGACCCTTCTCCTAAAAATGCACGTATGAGCTTGAAAGTATTTGCACCTGGATTTTACAAAAACATAAAAATCATTTTCCATAATAAATACATTTATAAAAAAAACCTTGCAACTTCAATTTCTCCTACCGTCTTCGATAACACTCGTAGCTGTCAACTGCACCTTTAATTCCCTTCGTACTGAAGCCGCGTGCAACTTGCCAAAAGTGAATTCTCACGACGGCAACTGAAGGAGGTGGATGACGTTTGTCACTTGGCAACACAATTAAAATGACAATTAACGCGTGTGACAAGCACGAGCAATTGTCCCAAGCTTTGTGCCAGTCCCAAGGGGGTCCCCAGCTCGTAAGTCTTCTCCGAACTGGCGACTGCTGCACTTCTTCCTAACCAATCGAAATTAACAGGCTTTAGACGACAAACTTCTTTTCTTCCCAACTCCAAATCCAACTTCCTCCACTCCAATAGGTCTTCTGCCAGCACAATCTCTTCAAAAACCCTTTCGCACACGTTTCGTGATACTCGACTTTTTCATACGCCACTTGTGCCACCCCCGTACATCAGATATCAAACACGTTCGACAGCCGGATGCCGAGCAGCACGTGCTGCACGGGAGAGATGGAAACACGTTGTGCCCTGACGCCCATCTCGCCAGTGTTGTCACGTGGTAACGAGGGCGCTGTTCGCCGGTTTGATGCACGAGTTCTCACAAGGGGTCGCTTTGGCGTTACCAAGGAGATTAGAATGAAGAAGGCAAATAGGATGAAGGAAAGTTTCTCTTTCTCTCTCGCTCTTTCTTGGTTACAACCCAGGCGAATCACGCCGCTTTGAATAGACAGCGCCAAGTGGAGACGGAAAGTGCGTAATGAAATTTTCTATGTCGTGCATTTTTCATGCGCATGATACCATACACCACTAGACATAGGTAACTTTATAAACATGGAGAAGTGGTGAGTGTAGAATGGATAAATAAAAGAAGGTAATAAAGGAATAAAAAAAAAGTCATTTAATTGAGGATAACATTCTAAAATCTTTTTTTAAAAATTGAATTAAATTTTTTTTTCCTTGGGAAAGGGAAGTTAATTGTCCTGCATGGTATCTGTTACGCAGTGAAATGTATTCGCAAACAGAACTGATAGAAATCAATAATAGAATCAGAATCTCGTTAGGCAACATGTAAGAAAGAATTCGCATGGACTATAAATAAAACACAAAAAAATATTTGGCGTATGCTATATAGCTAAATTATCCAGCTTGTGTAATAATCCTTTATTATTTTTTGTTCCCAATATCGCAGATATTCATAGCTCACAACTCCGAACATGCACACATATCTAGCTATTATCAATAAATCGTTGAGAACGGCTGTGTCGGCTTTTTCCAATTGTTTTCTACAACACTTATTACGTTCCAAATCTGACCTGAATAGATTCAATATTTTACAGTGGTCGTTTATGTACATTGCGATATAACTCACGCTACCAGCAAACTTAGTTTTATGAGTTTAAGCTTATAGGTTGATTTTACGAGATATTTTTCAAATAGTTTGGTTTCTGTTCGATTTTAGGTGTGCTGCTTACGATGGGCCGTCGTGGGTCGAACAGAAAGACATTTCCAATACGCTCGAGTTGGTCAAATTTCATGGAAAATATTCAAACGCTTGAACCAATTACATGAAACAAAAGTGTTTTAATAAAATAATCATTTGTAGACCCCGGATATTTATGCAAAATAAAATGCACATAAAATATGCACCAAAAATTCTAATTTATGCAATAAAAAATAGCAAAATATGCATAAAATCAAATCTAAAAATTGTTGAATTTGGTGAAAATTTATCCAAACATTGTTAAAATTTTATGGGAATTTTTTAAATTTGAAATTGGTAAATTTTAATCACAAAATTCTCAAAAGTTATCCCAATTTGCTGATGAAACTCCTTCACAAATTTTGATAAAACGAATGCCTACAAGTTACGTTTCCGTTTCCGGAAAAAGTACATTTATGCATTGAAAATATGCGTATTTTTAGTCAAATTTTACTTTTATGCATTTTTAGCCGAATTAGACAAAATATCCACAAAAAATAAAACCATATGCATTTATCTGGGCTCTAATCATTTGTAAACAGATTAAAAACCGGCAAACCCCATTAAATAGACTTCAATCTGCATTTCCATGCTAAATACTTCGACATGACGAATTAAGAGCATTTAATTCCAACCATGTTAAGAGCAAACTAATTTCAAATCGACAATCAACTGCCATTTAGTAATTCCAATCAAAGGTTTCACAAAGTTTACAAATTTACAAAGAATTGTACATACTAAGCTTTTTATAAAATTATAGTTTAAGTAAGTTAAAAGATTAAAGCCCAAAATCCCTATTTTAGCTTAAAACCCAAGACAGGGATATTTAGCTTTCATCATATAATTTACTTACTGAGAACTGAAGTTTCTGTATCTTGTTTAGAAAAGCAAGAGATAACTTTGTTTCTACCATGGTCTGAAGCTTTTACTAAATCTGTTTCCTCTGTTGACTGCAATCCAATAAATGTGATGCATTAAAATGGCACAACTTGTTCAGCTCTAGTAAACACGTTAATACTTTAGTGCCACTTTAGAAAAGCAGAATTAATTGCAAACTGCTAAATCAAAGAACTATTTAAATAAAGTCGCTTTCGCAACAAGATGGGCATCTAATTAGGCTGTCAAATTTATTTTACTCTATCTAGCCTAAAAAGTCATTCAAGTCTTTGCAGAAGAAAACTTCCAAACAAACCAAAATTCACATTTGCTTTAATTCAGTTGTATAGAAAGTGTTGCTTGGGCAATTCGCTGTCACCTCAAAAGATAACCTTTGACTTTGGGATCAATGCCAATCAATTTCTAGCTTTTAAACCACCAGAAAATTCAAAATTATAAAGTTATAGAGCATATACATAATTATATAATTTCATATCTATATTCAATACTCTTCCATTTAGACGTACAGTAGCTTTAAGCTGATATTCTCAAAGACGTTTCTAAACCCACTATCCTAACTCAACTTCACCTAGCCAACAACATTTTCAATTATTCCAGTCTGATTGATAGTGCAGTAAAGACACTAGGAAAAAACATAAGCGAAGCCCATCTCAAAGAGACTGGACTGCAACCAGAGTTCGATAGAAACTACTGCACACTGCCCATGCACTTTTTTATGATGTCTATAGATAAAAACATCTTCCAAACTACATGGGGACGGCCATCACGATTTGTTAGCAACTCGAGCCTCTTCCCTCCAATATAAAGCTTGCACACTATTACCTCGTTTTCTAGGCCACTGATGGAGGTCATTTTGACCCCTGCACATATTTTCATATCATCTCCTACCAGAAACTGATCAAAAGGGAAATATATTAATAAATATTAATAATGGAGAAACTAGGTCTTTCTTAATAAAAAAATATGTATGTTTCTGCTTAAATGCTGTTGGAAAAAGCAGTTCTTCTATGTATATGTCACAGGTGGAAGTTAGTCAGACATGCAACATATAAGTGTTCTTACTTGGTATGTTTACACTGTATAAATTTGCATTTGAGCTCAGGGGAATGAAAAAGATGAGTTCTTGCAAAACATTATATTAAGAACAAAAAAGTTTTATAGATTAAATTCATGAATTTTGAGAGTAAAAGAGAGCTAGTCATTTCAAGATGATGCACCTTGAAATGCAAGATGATTGCATTTCTTAATAATAAAAATCTTGTGGAATTTCAATTATAAATTTAATTTTGTACAATTTATGACACTAATAAAAAAAGTTTTTAAGGAGTTTGACAACGCAAAGTTTGCGACAGGTACTTTTTCCAAATAATTACAGCGGATTTTACGCTATAATTAGTGGATAAGTACTGTTTGCGGCATAAACGCACCCGACTCATATCTGCAGCATGAACGCTCCTTATTCATATTTGCAGCTACATCGGAACATCTTATACCCAAATGTACTCTACTTTAAGCCTGTTCACACTTGGCTGCAACGCAAAACAAGGTCAAGCCAAAGTGAACACAACGATACGTAAGATGGTTTGCATTTAACTGCAACATTTTGTAGCAAACTAGCAATCAGAAACAAGAACATGAGCACCATCTGTATAAATAGACCTAATATTCAGTTTTGCCCATTATAATGAAAAAATGACAATAATAGTCAAATTTTAGCTGTTGTGCTTTCATGTGTACAAAAGAGAATGTGCAGTTTGAATTTGGCATCAAGATTCCAAGTACAGGCCATAGTCATTTTATTGTCTATTTTAATTGGCAACAAAATTAACACTCAGAGCACTTCACAATCTCCTCTCACATCGCAACTTTAATTGGCCCTTTTTATAGCACTAAATGACAAACACATGAACAATAAATATATTTTTTTTAAAGATTTTTAGAAATATATGCCTCTGCATTATTTAAATATTAAAAAAATTATTTCCCACTAAAACCATATCTACACTGCAGCATTAAATGCAAAATAAAATAAAATAAAATAAAAAATAAAAAAAACAAGCAACTTTCTTCTCTTATTTCTCATTAGATAGAGCACCAACCCATTTTCAGTGACAATAGAGAAATTCACAGAAATAAAAAAAAAAAAAAAACCTTTCCTATCATTGTATCGGCTCCCCTAAAAAAAAAGAATAATAAAAAAAAAAGATCAGTCCTGAAACAGACTTGAATCCAAATGGTGTCCAAGAAATACTTTATACAACCCCCAAAAAAATGTAATCTGCTATATAAAGTTACTATCCGATTACAAATGACATTAGACAAGGCGTTTCTTGCCATCAACAGTAAATGATGTTTTACTGGCGCTGAGCAATGGCAATGGCAATTACAATTAAACATCCCAGAGCACTGGAAGAAATATGAAGACACTAACGCTATTTACAACACTCAACATCCAACTCGGCAATCCACAAACCCACACACGGCATGTAGAGATCAGCAAGCGACGAACGAAATGATGGTGCAACAAGCAACAGATATTGCATTTAAGAAACGCATTTGATAGGGTCGTTTTAAAACTTGCAAAGAAGACTAGAAATGTAAGAAGAAATAAAATAAAATATAAAAGAAAAGAAGCTGCTCGATGGGCTTAGAAAGAAAAGCCACATGATAGCGCTTTCTTTTTATGTCTGCATGCGATCAAAAGTGGAGACCCAATTTTGGAAAAGTTTCCCAAGCTGAGCTTTCTGCATAATATTGCATATCTTCTTTCTTTTCTTTTTTATTTAAGAAAATAAGACGTGCAACTGACCCTTGTTCAAATATCAAAGGTGGAATAAGCAAAAAATGGCATTGGAATAAAAAAAAAAATAATAAAAAAAAATTCACACTTTCCATGCAACCCAAGAGACAAATTGCAAGAGAAATTTTGTTAAATCGCTTGCAGTCAAAAGATTTCAAAACCTTGGTAGAATATAAAGACAAGTTAATATATTAGGTGTATTGAACTTTGCGTTTCCTATCAGTCTACAATTGAAATGGCATTCCACAAATTCCCTATTAGAACAATATATATGTAGCTGTTTGAGAAAAACATCGATTTTTGTACCAACCTAATTAGAAGGGCTATAGAGATGTTAGTTTTGTTTAATTTACCGTCCAAGTGATTTAATTAATGATGATGATAAAGTTTATATTAGAATGCACAATTTGGAATAGAAAGTAGAAAGTATGGGGAATTACAAAAACTTCCTACTTTGCATTTGCTTCCCATTTCTTTAACTTATTCTAATTCAAGCTTACTTTTTTGTTGACAAGACTGAAATAAAAAACATTCTATTTATTTTTTTTCTTAAGGTTTTTACAATTTTTGTTTCACCATTTTGTCATCACACAATTCCCATGTTTAATTTTTATCCTCGAGCGAGTCGAAACAGTTGCATTATGCGTTGCTTAATATCAAATATTAAAACTTGATGTCGGCAGCTTCCTCAAATGGCATCCTCAGCCCACCCTAAAGAGAAAAATAAATTTTGCAAGCCATATTTTATGATAAATCGAAAAAAAAGGCAGAGAATCGCAAAAGAAGATGGGTCTCTCTGGTCTTTTCTTCCGTTCCACAAAACCCATCCACAATCTTATCCATCACGAAATCATCTCATTGCGCATTCAACTTTTTAACTTAACCCTGGGTCCAACCGAGGCACCTCACGAATCCCGCTCCATTTCCCAACCGTCTTTTAACTTTAAAATTTCTCCTCTTTTTTCCATTTAATCTACCGTTAACTCCCAGACTCTCATCCATAAAAAGAAGAAAAACATCCCAGCTCAGCAACTATATTCTTTTTTTCTCCTATTCATGTTTTGCGAATCAAAAAACTCGAAACAAATCATTTTTTTTATTTTGTTTTGTTTATATGAAAAAGTTAAAAAAAAATTAAATTATACTAAAACAAGAACAGAAAAAAAATTAGAAAATTGTTAAATATTCATATCAAAAATTGCACAAAAAATATAATAATCCTTTCATGCCCTAATTATATCAAAATTACCAAATTGATTATTCAGTATAAAAACAAATTAAAATCCATCCCGTTTTAATATTTCTTTTTTAAGTTTATGCTAAGCCCTCAAATCCCTCATCTTTAAGACCTCTAACAAGTCCCTACTTCCTTTTTCATTGCTCTGGGTATGAAGTCGAATTAAAATTCAAAAGAGAAAAATAAATTCCGTATTAATTCTTCATTAAGTTTCATTTCAAAACCCCCCGGACCCTTCATGTGTAACAACCAAAATAAATAAAAATTAAATTCCAACTCGCAGCACACTAAAAATAATTCACGCATACCCACTTAATTAAATTGATTACTCCATCCAATTTCTTTTGTATTTATTATTTCAATTAAAAAAAAGATTATTATTAGCTGTATTAAATTAGTACCAATTTTAAACTCCCTTTTACATATCACTAAACACCATCCTTTCCATTACCAAAGCTCTAGAAAGAAGAAAAGTAAAAAAAATATCGAAAACAGTCCAAAGAAAACACGTAGACTTCGCTTTACACAGCAGCTGTCGACACAAAATGAAATTTTAATTAAATTTCGACCAAAGACAAATACATCTGCAATTGAACAGTTGAGTTTTCGTTTCCGAGCAAGCCACAATGATAGAAAAAAATATATAAATAAAATAAAAAAAAAAAAAAAAAAAAAAAAAAAAAAAAAGAAATCCGATTTTCAAGCATCTAACAAAGAGCTCTGCTTACTATCAATAAAGAAACCATCCTTCTCCGTCGCTTTCATGCAACCTAATGAGATTACGTTTGAAATGTGACAACTGAATCTTCCATGTAAATGACGCAAGAGAGACCAATTTGACAAATTTAGGCCGACAACTTCATTTTGACACTTGGAAATATGACCTTTTTTTAAGTTCATCGCAGATTACTGATGGAAAGTAAACTAGAAAATTCTCACATGTAGAAGTAGATTTTTCTAATAAGTTTTGTGGTTAGCGCCGCCCAATTAACCGTGGCGGTTAATACAAGTACCGGTAGATACAGTGCCAAGAGGTGGAAAAATTAGAGAGAAAAAACCCTGCCGTTTTAAAGTTTCTACACATACATGTTTAAATACTTTAAATTAAAAATTATTATTTCATAGTGCTAAAAATTAAAATGTCATGATATGATACGAACAGACATAATTTAATGCACGTCAACAAATTAATAATAAAAGTTTTCAGTTTAAAAGTCCGATGTAACTAATTTAGTAGCTACTTTTATACAGTACTTCAAGGTGAGTGTTTTTACTTTGAGGTACTACCTTGAGGTAGCAAGTTATAAATGACACTAAAACCTGATTCCGAAGTATAAGAAAAATCCTAATTTTATATGGAGTGTCATCCAGAAACTATATCTCACTTTGCATTTGCTTCTCATTATGATGTGTGTGTTTCCCATTACTTGCTTCCGCATTCTAATTCAAGTTTAATTTTCCCTTTGTCGGATTGAAGAAAAATATTCTTTTCCTATAATTTCCGTTAATTAGTAGTTGGCATCCTGCACTTTTCCTTTTGATTTTACCATATTTTACAATATAATAATTACACTAACAATATGTAACTAACAAGTGGAAATGTACTTATCTATGAGATAGAATTGTTAATGACGAAGATCGGGGGGTCATCGCCATTTGCACTCCAGTTGTGTGATGTTAATAGCGGTAAACTACCTAGATTGAATGCACTATTTATAAATTTAATGCAACATTGCTTAAACCTTATGACTTTTTCACTTTTATTATACTAAACTCTATTAATTTTATTTTTTAAAAAAGTATACACCTAAGTAATGAAATTAAAATACAAACTGCTATCGATTCTCGGTTTCAAGCACACCATCTATTCATAATTGAATAAACAAAGAAAAAAAAGAAAAACTAATTCTCTTGTCTAACATTAAACATGCATTTCACTCCTCATTACACCATATGTAAACTTAAAAAAACGAGTTGCAAACAATTTGTATCACGTGAATATTTTATTCCTTAATTTTCTATGTGTGTACTACACATTTTATTTCTTTTTCTGCATCCTAACACATGTTTAAGTTCTTCTAATTCCATTAAGATACAAAATATGTAAAACTTTTCTACAATTTCAGCCAACAACGCTTAAAACATGCATAATAAAGAAAACAAATCCCAAATAGTGGTGTGTTTGCTTACAAAATATGCAAATAAAAAATGTTCTCAGACCTACTGAATAACTGAAAAATTACTCCCATTTAAACCATAAAGAAAAAAAGAAAAAGAACGAATAAAACCCGAGGAATATCTTACAAGTACACTTGTACCAGCATCTGTTTTCAAGTTTTTGAACAGTAAAAGTAAAAGAAAACTTGTGTCGATTTCTTGCTGTCAATGAGGTTAATTTTACGTGGATTCAAACTCCATTACAAGCTAGAACAAAATTAACTCAATAAGCAAAAAACTCAACTAAAAATGTGATAGATTATATGCGAGGCATATATTGTATAAACCAGATGATGGTAACTTTAAGCTGAAGAACCAAAACCATGAATCAATATTATTATCAAATAGTTTTTCAACTTTTATATTAATAAAAATAATTAAAAGATTTACAACATCAAAAGTTTCATGGCTAAATAATTTTTGCCATCCCTTAAAATGGCCTAAATAAATTTTTAATTTTTAATTGATATCAGTCATTTCTCTCAATCTTTTCCAAGCAACCTTAAAAAGTTTACGACATCGTAATCAAGCACCATTTAAAACCCTGAAATAATTTTTCAGAGATTTTTTGAAAAATATTAAGGAGTTTAAACCCAATGTTGAAGTTGTGAAAACGAGCAGACGATAGTATAAAAAAGTGAGAGATAAAAGTTACTCTAAATCGAGAATTTGCGCGCGATTGTGACGTAAACCCTATACATTTAACATGAGGAATACCAAATGTGACGTCAGAAACAGTGCTCTGCCACCAAGCTCAAATGAGCTGTTTGAAATACAAAATGATAAAAAACAAATAAAAATTATTTCAGCCATTTTAAGAGATGGCAAACAATTCAGGTATGGAATTTTTAATGTCGTAAACCCTTTAACCTAATCTGACCTAAATAAACACAAACCCATTGTAAAACTTTTTCAACTTTTACTGAATTTATGTCAGAGATCTGGCCAGAGCTCCGCTAACCAAATCAGTTATCGAAATAGATTAATATTCAGCACAAACCACATCCGTAAACACGTTCAGCAGAACCCTTAAAAACTTATAAGCATCGGAGACCACAAATTCCCTCGAATATGACAATAACTCGCAGAATAATAACCTCTGCTTTAATTAACTATGAACTAACCTAACTCATAAAATAAAATCACACATTAATATAGCGATATTTCCGATAAAAGTATCATATATAAACCTTGAACCGTTAGAAATAATAAAAAATCCAATTTTTTCCCCACTAGTTTCATGCATGTTGACTCTTTAGAATATAAATACCGTTATATACTCTCTCGCGTATAAGTCGAGGATTTTTGGACCAAATCTAGGCCTATTTTTCCAAATTCGACTTATACGCGGGTCAAAAAAACAAACATTTTTTTTATTAGAATTTTACAAATCACGTCCGTTCAACATGCAGGCCACCCCATAGGCTACCTATAGGGTGGCCTAAACATTGAACAGACGTGATTTGTGAATACCGTATATGCTCGCATATAAAGTCTACGATTTTTGGACCAAATCCTGGTATTTTTCTTCCCATTCTACTTATACGCGGGTCAATGGTTTTTGACCCGTTTTAAGTCGGGGCCGACTTCTACGCGGGTCGGCTTATACGCGAGTATATACGGTAAGACGATAAACGCATCCAAAAGCAGAGAAAGCCTTCTAGCATCAGACGCACTCGGTACACAAACGTCTATACAATATAAATAGTTTACATATACATTAAACTTCTGATAAACTACCCAAGGGTAATAGATTAGCTTTCAACACAAAGTGAATTCACTTTGATGTAAAAATCGGCCGCCCTGACAAGAAAAAAAACAAACTTGAAACCGTTTCTCAAAAGTCAATGGATCATAAAGAACCGGCGTCTTCTATTGAAATGCGCAAATGAAAATTTATTGAACGTCTTCCACTTGACAATTTTTACTTCCTAGCTTAACCCTGATTTAATTTGTAAGCTAGGTGCAGAATCAGTTCACTTGACCTCGGTTAGTAGAGTGCATTTCACTGATATATGTGCCTTGGTAAAAAAAAAGGCGAAGAAAAAAGATCCCCGAACGAACTGCACTTTTTTGCGGCTAACCTAAACTCAGTCAAACCAACAAACAAAAGCCATCGAGCCAAACTACAAGAAATCGAATGTGAGCAAACAAAATCAACTCGGATAGCAGCAATCCGCACAAAGAAGAATTTTGTTCAAGTTTTTCTCGCTCTTTCCTTTCCTTCCTTTTCTATTTACATTCGCTTAAATGAAGGTAGTTCCACAAGTTAATGTCGGCAATGAAAAGTAACAGTCATGACATAGGGTCAATAAAAGCAACAATAGTGAACTCCTGTTGGTAATTACTATCACTTCTAATCCACAACAAATGCCAGCTTCAATTTGCATTATGATATTAACTAAATGAATGAGACAAGTAATTAATTCAAACCATTTGTGACTATAAAAATTGAGGACTTTGTGTAGGTATATATATAATTAAAACGTTAGAAAAATTAATGATTTTTGTTAAGATTAGGTAAATTTAAATTTTAACTTTGAATTCATCGGAATAATCATTTTAATGGATAGTCACAAAACCAAAAATAAATTTCATTTTCATTGAATATAGCTAAATGATTAAACACACAAACGTTTTCAGATTGTGTGTATTGGTATTGACAAGTCCAAATGACTGTTGCATTCAGACTTGCAATGCAATAAATAGATAACAGCAGTGAAATGGGCTGAAACTTCAAGCTGAAAAGTGTTTTTTAAATTCACATTAACAGTTTATGTCAAATCGGGAATAATAATTTATAATTTCATTAAACAAAAATACTAAATCCAAATTTATTTAAATTCCAGATAACAAAAAAATTTCACATTTTTTTCCCAGATCCATTCGGCAAAAACACGACTGCTTTCATATTTCCAGTTCAAATAAAGCCTCCAAAGCACACCCAAAAAGAAGAAGAAAAAAAAAAAACTACTATTTACTCCAACACACTTCCTCTGCCATCAGAACTACACCTTCCAAACACCAGATGGCAAGCAGCAATGTTGCCCTACAACCATATTTCAGCCACTCTTCCTTTGCCGCTACTGAACCAATACATTACAGGCGGTATATGTCAATACAACTCTTCCATCTGCCTGATGAGTGCAGAGCAAAGGAAATCCAACAGAACACGTTTCTCGCTTTCATTTGCAGCCTCAAGGTGTAGTCAAAGCACGACAAACCGAGCAAACAGGAAAAAGCGCCGCCTACTTTTGGAATTTTTACGCACCACATTCCGCGCCTTTGATGGATCCTTCACACCTTCTTAAAAACAGCAGCAAGTAGAGAACAAAATTTCCCTTTCTCAGTCCAAAGATAGATGCAGCTGATAGTAATGACACACTCCACCACCTTTACCATCAATTTCCATTCTCTCTCTCTCGCCTCATCTTTCCATTGCGTGGAGAAGAATGGAAAATAGGCAATGACAGGAACAGAACTTTCAGCCTAATGTCCTTGGCAGGCGGACGATATTCAAATTGAACTGCACCAACTTTCTTTCCTTGAGTATCTGACAATTCCGTTTTTTTTCCTCTTTTTTCTTTCCTTTCCTTTTCTCTTTTTACTCCTTATTCCAGCAAAAAAAGAAAGAAAAAAAAAGAAAAAAAAATTTCATTCCCTTAATGCCACTGCACAATTTTCTTGTATGGAAATTGTAATACAGACCCGTGAAAGTTTACGTGGACTGCAAGAAAAACTTTGTATTTCGTTTGAGGGAAATTGTGTTGGATTAACTCTAAATCATACATGTTAGTATCAAAAGCAATTACATTTCCTTGTCTTGCAACCAGCTTCCGACACAAATCCAATTTAGTCTGACACATGCATTACCTCTTATCGGGCGACAATAACAACCACAGGTCCAATTTGATCTGGGATTGTGATGCTTAAACACTTCATGCTACTGCGCAGAGACAAATATAAATGTTGAGAGCAAATAACTAACCTGTCGTTCGATCTTTTGTAGACGAAGGTTTCCGGCTGATTTTGACAATTCGTCTTCCGGTACCCCGTTTCCCTTCGATGCCATTGATGCACTCATTCTGTCAAGATAAACAAATCAAATGTAAATTTTTAATAAAATAATACAATTTAACTAAATTTCTCTGGAGATTTTAAATTTAAAGTTTTCCCGCATTTCTCAAAAGTAGGCGCCATCTATTAAGCAGACTACACACCACTATTCAACTTAAATTTTTTTATACCTAATCCTATGGTTACAAATTAAAATTCTATCAAATTTGACATTCAATTTATTACATTAAACTACCCTAAATTCAATTGCAAATTAGGCTAGAAGTACAAGTCAAGTGTATTAGTGTCACTGTCAATCTTGATTGATACCTATTAATATTTTTATTATTATTGATCTTTTAAAGCTGTATTTTCTTTAAATTTTCTTTAAATTCAACGATTTTATAAGACATTTAAGACCCCACCAGATTTAAAGTTCCAAGTTTTAATCCCTCCTATCTACGATTAAACATGACTATCATGTGCTCTAGGTGTTGCGCAGTGCAATTAAATCTCAGAAAACGTGTTCCAAAGCTCAGACCGTGACATTGGGCCTGACACTGGTCCTCATAATGTGTCACACAGTGTGGATTAAGAATATAACCGCCTCTAGGCCCTGAAATAATTGCCACCCCATATGAACTTTTTATTTGACATTTACGAATTAGTATAAACTTATATAAATTTTATTAAGCTGACTTCGTTCAAAAATTTCTTAGTGAAATTGGCAATCCCGGATCACCACGGTTGGTAAAAAAATGCTGAAAGAACTGAATCGAGTTAAAAACTCCTACAAAATCAGTTATTTCCTTGTGTGTAAACAAAGCAATATATAGCCTTCATACCCATTACTGTAAGACACAACGTGCAAACTGCAAATCCATTCAAGCAAAATGATATCCTCGCATGTATGGATCTAGCCGGGCTTCGGCTCTTCCAAGTAAAACATCTCTGCCAAGTAGCAACAAGACATACCCAAACCATTTCTATAAATAACCCAAGAGATTTCGGTTCCCCAGCAATGCACGTCACAAATAAAACCAGAGCCACAAATGGTGTTTGTGTAGCAAGATAAGGCAACATTTCATCTCCATATGACCACTATATACTATATCCTCCTTTGTCCACTTTATCGCCCCATTCGACTAGAGAACCTTTTATTAACTAGTTGTCCCTTCTACAACGTCTAAAGATATAATGTAGAGGTCAACATAAACATGCACACAATAACAATTCTTTATAACCTCTTATCGTATACATCTCAAGAGTAGTTTGCAATAAACCATTCAGTAAATTCATACAACACAACATTGCATGTTAATTCGAGTTTAAGTTATGGTTAATTCAAAATTACACTATTCAAACTTTAGTCTCTTTTGGTAAAGTTACTTCATTGCAATGCCGGACAATGCGGGGATCATAATAACTAATAAGGTATCAGGTGATAACCTCGCTGGCAAAAACCCATGCGACAAAACTTCACCGGCAAAAACCGAAGCGACAAAACTTCACCAGCAAAAACCTAAGCGACAAAACATCGCCGTCAAAAACCTAGGCGACAAAACCACAGATTATAATCTGTGACAAAACCTCGCCAACAAAGACCTAGCTTAACATAAACCTCGTCTCACATATATTACAAGCAGTGGTGTTAAAGACAAAATACAAACTTTTGCAACCAGCTTGTTTACTGAGTCTTTTATTTTGTGTAGTGAGAAAAATTGAATTTTGCAAATAAAATCCCCATGTTCTAATAGAACATTTTGCAGTCTAAATTTGCGAGCAACTTGAAAGAAACAAATTCTGTCCCTGTCATCCGAGTGCGTGGACCATATATTGATTGTTTTATCGTGTTTTATTGATGTTTTATTGTCTTCTATGCGGACTTTTGTAAAATGGAGTCACGTCAACCCTCTCGTATGTCAATTGTTTGAAATAAATATAAATAACGAAAACTAGAAAACTGTCTCTGCTAATTAAGAATTTATGACATTTTGTATTTTCTCGAAGGAATTGACACAAAAAACACGATATTGAACAATAGCGGATAATTAAAAATTAAAACACCCATATACAGTATGAACTTAACTATTAGACTATTTTAAGGTATTCACAAAAAAAGTATAGCCAAAATCAAAAGTAATCTCTCATAATCATCGTCATTCATCCTAAAATTAGTTGTAACTACTTTAACACTTCATCAAGTTCGACCGGCTTAGTGATGATTAAGACATGACTATTTCATCAACTATTAAACTCATCAAGATGAATTGCCAATTTCAGCCTTACAAGAAAAGCTTGACTCATGACTACATATAGAAATCCCAAATGAGAAGGCAGCCCATTAATATTTCAATACAGCCCAGGGATTAATCAAAGACTAATTTCCAGTATTTGCAACTTCCTTTATTCCTCTCGAGACCTAACTTTAACCATAAGAACAAGTTGTAAATTCCAAACCCGTCCATTCAAGTCACACTCAACTATGGCATAAATTAAGAGCATCACAAGGCTGCAAAGCTCGCCGTTATTAAAAATCTCAAAGACAAGAACAGAGGATTGCTATCTTGGCCATTTTGACCAAAAATCAATAGTGCTCCGAGGTCAGTGAACGCTATTTTGTGCCGGATAATTAAAAACCCCATGCATCCATAGAACACACAAACTTGTCATTGCCGCTCTTCATCCACTACAGCTGTCAAGATCAATACTCCCATCATCCTTTTAACATCCTGATATAAAAGCATAGTGCAGGTGTTTGCTATACACAAAAATAAAAATGGATTTTCATTTTTATTCCACTTTTTTCGCTCACCTCACCTTCCTCTTGACATTGATTGTGACTAACATTCACAGCCAGTGTCAACCCTGCACCAGCTCTAAAGCCAAACTACAATAAATGTTGCTATGGTCACCACATACAAACAAATTAAGCCTAACATTGCATAAAACCTTTCAAACTAAATCTTAGTTTAAAAAAATCACAAAACAATACAACAAATTGGAAATCGCACCATATGGCAAATCCAGATTATTGTGTTACTTATCAATACAGGAAATTGTGTATTGTGCACTTAAACTAAACAAAATTAAATCTTTTTCGATATCAATTTTTTTTATTATTACCTGTTGTAAGACCATTCCATATCATTTGTTGTCTTCATGACACTCATTTGTTCGATACTCAAATGTTTGTGATACCCACCAAAGCAGCCCACAACCTGACAGAAAATGAATTCTTTGAACACGTGTGTATGTTTATCAATGGGTGGTCAAGGCGACAGTGATGAGAGGAAACTTACCTGGGGCTTTTCCATTTACAATATCAAAGGGAAGTCAGTCATAAAAAATATAAAAAAATCCAATCCAGCTGCTCAAATCACATTTCATTAATAATACAAGTGCAACGTTGAAAATATCTTATCAAAACGAAAAGCACTCACAGAAACAAATCAAAATTTCTCATTTTCTGTTGTTCTTCGATTGAATTTTTCATGTGCAATATATAGGCACTATGATGCAACTCTTAATGGTTTTTTTATGTGGAGAATAACAATGATGCAATCGGAAATTGGAAAAATAGTTTTTTTGGATTATTGAGTTTGTTCAAGTGTTATTGACGATGTTTCGAGTTCTCATGCAGCCAAAGATTTACTTGCTACGGTTACATACATGATTGAAATTTCGTCTTCGTTAACGCTCGAATGATCACTCAAGTGTTTACAGATGAACCAACCGGTTTCACAATGGCTTGATAATTATAATATTCAAAATAAAAATGTCAAATTGATATTTTCAGTCTTTCGTATTTCTAAATATTCATATTGACCCTGCCCTGAGTGCGGTGAAGCTGAATCGTCTCCGCCCTAGCAAAACCGTGGGCGAAGCGAAAGTGAACAATGGGTTACAAGTGGAAAAAAATCGGATGCGATAAGTGGAAAAAAATGCTCTTTTTATGTTAGTAAATTTTTTATAGACGTTTTACATACTCAATATTTATTTCCACAGCTGCACTCACCATTGGCGTATTTATTTAATCTAAACTTTTGCTAAAACATCCTATTTTTAGTGTCATTAATGATTTTATACCTATACTTGACAAGTCACCTATTAGTGTGTGTTTAACCATTATTAACCATTACAGGTTCTAGTAAACACTAACGGGGCTATACTCTTATTATTTATGGCGAAACATTATATAAATATTTATTCTGACATTACTCAAGACAAGACTCATTTACCTAATCAACATTGGAATGAAAACAATGCAAATTTATCGGAAAAAACACGAGAAATAAGCATCATTCAAACTCCCAAGCTTAATTGAGTTTTCTATTGAATCAATCAGACAAAAACGTATAAAAACACGCAACTAATACAAAAAAATTACAAAACGCAGTTATGTAATTATTATTATCATATTTTATGTCTTAAATAAATCATAATATCAATCAGAAAACTCAATTTTATGCCATTCACTTTTCTTTTCTTTTTTTTTAAGGAGAGAAAAAGTATAAATGTAAACAGTAACTCACAATTTCCAAGAGCACAAACCACCCATGTTCCTTCAAGATTTGCTTTTGTTGCTACAACATGAAATCAATAGCAGAGGGAATAACATGCAAACATTCTGGTGAGTTGTGCTCATATACTTTCCCTTTTACTACTCATCCTCTTCACTTTTTTTACCACCTGTTTGTTTGTGGAAATGCCAATTGCACCTGCCTCAATCTTTTTATGTAAGAAAACATAAAAATATTTTTTAATTAACCTTTTAAAACTTGAATTTATAATTATTGAAACCTTTAAAAATGTAGCATAGTGAACTGACATTGTATGCAATTTGTTGTGAGTAATGTTTTAAGATTTTGTTAATATGAATTACATCTGTGATATGATTTTGTTTCATCTAATTGAGGTTTTGGTTCAATATTTTTATTGTGATGACATTTGTTCCTTAAGCCTAATGTTTGCACTAAGATTGGAGTTGAATTTTCTTTAGGTATTCCATTTTTTCACTTACTAATTAATTTTTTAAGGTGGTATCAAGCCTCTTCATTGCATTTCACAACATAAATTTTATCCTCCTGCTCTTCTGCTGTTTTTTCGAAGCATATTTTCATTCCATGGTACAATTTTGATCTTGAGCCCGCTCAATCCCTCCTTTTCGACTTACCCGATCACCCGAAACGTTGTGGTCGACATAATGATTAAGAAAATATGATTTATGTTCGAAAGATGTGATTGAATATGACGTCATAAAACTATTGTAAGATTTTTTTCTTATTTACCGACTCAAAAACTAAATTAATGATATTTTAGTATTATAGAATGAAACTGCACAATAATATTTAAGAGGTGAGACTTGATTGATACAGTTGTAAAATTTATAATTGTAACTGCGAAATATAATTTTCGTTTCTCTTAGATTCAGCACAAAATCCACAAAATGGCAACCTCCACGGTAGATTCGTGGTCGGCGTGCAATGATCTAAGTACATTGTTTGTGAGAAATTTACCTCGACATGTGACTACACAAAAGCTAGAAGAGGTGTTTTCCGCTGTAGGTTCTTTAAGAAAATGTTTTGTAGTAACTGAGAAAGGTATGTTTGTTAAAATCACACACATGATCATGATCATGATTTATGTTATATTTTTTTTTCCAGGCGATAAAACGGTATCAAAAGGATATGCTTATGTTACTTTTTTGTCCAAGTAAGGCAATTTTACTGTTGAAATATAGTGATCTTTAGTTTTATTTATTTACTTAACTTTTTTTTTTTGCCAGAACTGATGCTCAAAATGCAATTGATAACGTTAAATCCATTGATGGAGCTCCAATTAACTTGAAATTTGCGACTTCAAAAAAAGTTGATGGTGAGACAAACAATATACGAGAAAAATACCCTAAAAGGGGTAAAAATGCCCGACTTATTATCCGTAATTTATCATTCAAAGTAAGAAAAAGAAATAGTATAATTTTTTAATTGAAATAAACAACATAATAATATTAATTTTACACAGGCAACAGAAGTTGATATTAAAAAAATGTTTTCCAAGTATGGAAAAATCACTGAAGTTTCAATACCGAAAAAGAAGGGTAACTTATTTATCCGTTTGTTGATATTATGCTTAATTTATGCTTAAAAAATTTATTTTTCTAGATGGTAAGATGTATGGTTTCTGTTTTGTGCAATTTTTCGAGATGTCGTCAGCAAATACTGCTTTGGCAGAAATGAATTCGAAGAAGATTCTAGGCCGGCCTGTTGCAGTTGATTGGGCTCTTCCCAAGGATAAATTCCTTACTTTAACTAATAAATTGGCTAAACCGAAAGAAGACGAAAATACCGAATTAAAAAGTAATATAATTTATATTGAACAATTTATTTATTTCTTTTAATTTTTTTTCCCTTTATAGCTGAAGACGAAAAGATGAAAACCGATGAGGATGATAAAAGTGCGGAATCAGAAATCAGTATTGATGATGATAATCATATCGACAATAAAAATGAAGATTCTGAAAACAGTGATGATGATGTAGATGATGATAGTGACAAATCAGAAGAAGATGAGTCTGAAGATGAAGATTCTCAAAGCCAAAGCAGTAACGATGAAGATGAGGAGGACGAGGACGACGATGAAGATGAGGAGGACGAGGACGACGATGAAGATGATGATGACAGTGAATGTTCGCCATCTAAGAAAAGGAAAATATCAAACGATGTTAATGAAGGAAAAACATTGTTTATAAGGTATCAACAATGACAAATTAACGAAATTGAATTAAATTCCTAATTATAATGTAACTTATAAGGAATTTGACATTTGATACGACTAAAGAAGACTTAGCAGCGGCTTTCAAAGAATTTGGAAAAATTCATTACGCAGTTATTTGCATGGATCCAGACACCGAACATTCAAAAGGAACTGCATTTGTTAAATTTGATGCTCAGAAGAATGCAGAAGCTTGTTTGCAAAAAGCCAATGATGAATCTGAGGTTACAATTAATATAAATCAGATTTAAAGATGTTTTTAATTTACCTGGAATTTTTTTAGGACGGTGGAATTGTATTGGATGGGAAAAAAGTTACCGTGTGCTTAGCAATGAGCCGTGAAGAAATCATTCAAAAAAGAGATGACGCTCATAAGAAAGAAGCTAAAGATAGTCGAAATCTGTATTTGGCGAGAGAGGGATGTAAGAATTAAATTCTATTTAATTAAGTTTGATATGTATGTGAAATGTTTTATCTCGTTATATAGTAATAAGGCCAGGAACTGCAGCTGCCGAGGGAGTATCTGCTGCAGATATGAATAAACGGGGAAAGGTGTGAATTAATAATGATAAATATTAGATGTTTAATTTGCTTATATTCCAAATTCTAGTTAGAAACCTGGAAAGGACAAATGCTGAAAAATCTCAATATTTTCATTGCTAATAATCGCTTGTGTGTCAGAAATTTACCATTAACTATGACTGATGATTCTCTTCGTGCAATTTATGAAAAAGCAGCTGGGGCGGACGCTCAGATTCGGGAAGTAAGTATTTCAAGAGTTATTTGTGGAATTTTAATTTATTTTTTATTGTACGATTTTAGGCTCGGGTAATACGTAACAGGGCACAGATTGGAACTAAAAGTTTAGGAGAATCGAAGGGTTATGGTTTTGTGACATTTGCCACTCATGAACAAGCGTTAAAAGCATTAAGGCATACGAATAATAACCCTAATATCTTTTCTAAAAATCAGGTTTGATTTTTTTGTAATAAATGAGAAAATTATATTTAATAATTTTTTAAATCTTTTATTTTAGAGACCTATTGTGGAATTTTCATTGGAGAAAAAGGGCGCCATTAATGCCAAATTGAAAAGACTTGAACAGAGCAGAAAGAAACTAAATACACCGAGAGATCCGGCTGCTCCCAAAAATGTGAAGCATTCGAAAAAGATAAAAAATACAGCGGTGAATCAGAATGTAATAAAAGAAGAGATTTATATGGGAGCTAAAGGTCGTCCTGGATCTAAAAGGATATTACCTGCCCGAAGGGGGAAAGTTAAGCTAGGTAAAGTAAAAAATATGGGGAAAGCAAAAAATACAAGAAAAGAGAAAAATACTGTTAAAAAGTCAAAAAAATTAAAATAAATCGTTATTTTTTAAATTCATATTTGTAAATATACGACATATGAAAATAAAACTTGAATCATAGTGTACACTATGCTTGAATCATTAGAAATTTTCACAAATTCGCGATTTTTATCGAAAATTTCATTTCATTTCAGAAATGTATTCAGTTATAAAGTTACAAATTTTGGCAAAACTAAACTGTAAATAGCTTCAATATATATTTGATAAATATTATAAACTTGTATTAAACTGCGCTAACAACAATTAACTACGTCAAAAGTCATAAATAAATTAATAATTTATCCGTAGTAAAAAATAAATAATCAATGTGCAACCTTTTTGACAGGATGTGAAAACAAAGAGTACTTCCGCTTTTCGATTGATAAAAGTTCAAAGAAATCACACTTGAAATCACAGTTGTTTCTCATTGTACAAATAAAAACAAGAGCAGAAAAATATTTGTATATATTTTTTTTTTTTTTTTAAATATGTTTCAAATGGATGGCCTTTGTTTTAGTAGCAAACTTGTTTTATTTTCTGAGATATCCAACGTTTCATCTTGTTCGAGGTTCTCACGTCTCCTGTTCTTATTATCTTTCTTGCTGAATCTCCTCGTGTTCAAATCAGTCCAACTCGAAGAAGCAGTAGATTGAGAAACAGTGGACGTCTCTTCTAAATTATCTTCGTCCACTTCTTTGATCTCATCAAAAGTGACCGGTTGTGTTCTGTATCGAACTCCTTGTCGGGACTTCATTTTTTTCTGTTGTCGTTTGAAATTTTGCGGATGTCCATAATCAACTGCACTCAATCGGTGAAGTCTCGATAGAGGTTCTGGATACACAGCGTCCACGTCCTTTCTGTATTGAGTCGCCATGATTATTTTAAGGATCGAAGGGAAGGTTTAGGATGACAATAGAGGTCAGATGATCATTCGATTCACGCAAAATAATAAAATAGGCAACCTGCCAACAAAAATAGTGATGAATTAGCAAACCATTCAGCATTTTCTCTTTTTAATTTATGGAATAAATTTATTTTTCAGTTTACAAAAAAATAAAGGGCGTACGAAATCAATACCTAAATTACTTCATCGCGTTTTTAATAATGGAGAGAAAAAATAAATGCGAGAGCACAGTATTTTTAATTGTAATTATATTATAATATTTGTAAATATAATGCAAAATTGGTGTTTTAAAGTGTAAACAATCTTTTTACGTTGTTTGAAAATATGCTGCTGATTCATCATGCGGTTTGCAGACGACCGGAAATACAAACAGTCTGTGTATGCACTTGATAACAAATGTATTTATACAGTAGATTACGCAAGAAAACGAGTAACTCAACAAAATTGATGCAATTATGTTACTAATAATTTACACAGGGCGCTTTCTCGTCTTATTGTCAACACTAGATCATAGATGCAACCTGGGATGTTGTTTGTTAAAAGGGGGAAGTAAAGTGCAACTACATGTTCAAAAGTCAGGATATATCAAAAGCAGGTGTAGTTGTCTTGTGCTCCAAATAACTGTTTTAACTTCTGAAAATAGAATTTGCAACACGAGTTCAAAGAACTTTATGGCCACATTGCTTGCATAGCATATTTTCATTATTAATTACTGTTTTGTTTTTTTGTCTTTAGTTTTTACCCAAACTTTAATTCATGGGTGTAAAGATTAATAAGGGACTATTCACTCGAAACACTTTTTAGATTATAAGTAGGCAAAAGGCCAAATGATTAACAATAAACAACAGACTGCTTAAAGAACAGGTGACAAAAAGTATTTTGAGAAGGAGATGAATCTGTTTTCTTTCAACTTACATTTATGTACCATTTAAATCAAAGTAAGTAAAATAAATAATGAAAAAAAAAATTCAATTTTCTTGCATTTTCTATGCAAATATCATCAAAAATACCGAATTTTCATCAAGTTAAATGAATTTAAAGCATTTTTGTCTAGCATGCATTTAAATATAGCATTTGCATTCAACTAATTTATAGTGTAAAAAGATGATGATAGTTTTCTCATTCAATGTGACCTTCAAGCTCACCTATCAGATTCAAACTTGAGATCAAATATCCGTGTAGTCAGGTGTGCTCGTGATGATGAAGATGGTGGAAAGTGACAATCCGAAAATTAGTTTGACTTTTCACCACCATCTGAGGTTAAGTATGGAGAATAGTTGCATGTGTGGTTCGTTTATGGCTAAACTCAAGCTCTGAAGATTTGCGCGCACATGTTGCGCAAGAGATTCAAGAATAAATGTGCGTTGTGAGAAAAGATGTAAAAAAAAATTAATTTGTTGATTCACGTTTTCTGAGATGCCTATTTTCACTTTGATTTTTTCATATGAAAATTTTTTTAATACTATAAATTACTGTAATTTAAATGATAGTAACTTGGCACCGTATTGCTTAAAATAAACTACCTATTGATGAAAATATTTCCTATTTTTTCAATAACAAAATCAAAACATGACATTCAATACGACATCAAATATCAGAAACGTAATATCATCATCATCCTAACATCATAACATTTTTTTTAAAATTATTTTTTATTTAACGTAAATAATTACACCTCCGAAAATATCCTAATTAAGTAAAAATAACATTCCAAATCCCCCATCATCTTTATCTACCCCATCACCCCTACATTTATGTCCTCTTCCACGATACCCGGTTCCACCGAGCAGCATCACGGGAAATTACACTTGGATCGAGGCCAGCAGAGTATTGAGCGGGCAGCAAAATGTTGAGAAAACCCAAAGAACCCGTTTTAGCATGGAATCAAAGATAGAATTAATCCACATTTCAACGCCATTCACCAAAACATTTAATCCAAACGTAACTAATTCATCAAATAACACCGCAAGAAATTTACAGAAACAGGTAAGAAATTATGAAATTCATGTCACACTAACACCACGCACACAATCTGCTTGTAAGCCTGAATCGTGTGTGAATGGTTACATTCTACTAACCTACTGCAATCCTTTGATCTGCCATTGCTTTGATTCGCAAGCCTTCACACTAACATGCTTTTTGTATTCACTCAACCAAAAAATTGGTTGGCAACTGCTGCATTCACTGCCCACAAGCGAATATGATGACTAAACTCAACTGTAAAAATTATTTTTTCCACATTTGTTATGTAAACACTGATAAAATAAATCTGTTACCAAAAAAAAAAAAAAAAAAAACTATTATTAAAAATATAAATGCTGCATAAATATAAATATTGTGTGTATTTGGGTCAGTAAAGCATTTTGTTGTTATTTAATGATTTCCAATACAAATCAAGCCATACTGTAGAGCACAAACGTGACACCGTCATTTTTTCTAATAATTATCTTTTATAATCCACGATTAAGTTAAAACCGTGTATTATGCAAAGGTTAGAAGCATGTCATGGTCATTCTTCAATTATGACATCTTGTTTTGCCATAAACAAGCTAATGAAATGTTATTTTTTCTAAGTGTGACTCGATTTCCTGTCAATGCTGATTGTATCATATTTCCTGTAATTTCAAGTTTCTAAGACAACTATAAATCGACATATATGTTGATCATTATTTAAATGTATCGTTTTTTCATGAACAGGAATTTTTAAAGGTAAATCATGGATGATGATCAGAAGGAAAGTACCAGTACGGATGATAATGATGATGATGAGAGTGAAGATAATTTGCCGAGCGATTCGAGCAATGAGAGAAATGATATCAGTAGCAACATTGACTCATCTACAAGAACTGAAAGTCTCAGACATTCCCTCAACGGATTTCCCACCAAACCCAAACAATCTTCAAGTTTACGCTTTTCTAACATACCTCATCAAGAGTACGATTTTGGGACGTCTTTTAGCACTGGTAAAAATAAAGACAAAGATATCATTTTGTCATATATAAATAGGAATAAACTACTACCTATGTAGCAGTTTTCTTAGGATTTTAACTTAGGAATTAATTGATTCGTATCTGTTAGACAGGCAAGACTTAACTTTTGTAATGTATGTTATATAAAAATAATATTGAATTATTGACAAAAAAATTTATGTACCGTACACGTCATTTTCTATAATTTATTATTTAACAGGTTCAAACTCTATTTATCGCCTGGAGATTTTAACTTAAAATTTAGACAATAAACACTTCGAAAATAGATCAACGGGAATTCGCAATTCGCATAATCCCCTTTATGTTGTTCTTTTTGATTCAATATTTTATTTTTTGTAGAAACACGTTAACAAAAAAGACTTTCCATTAATGAAATAAATGATTCATACAACAATACCAGTTTATTCCTATTTACCTAGTGCTATGACTCATTGGAAAGACTTGTTTATCAAAAAGAAACATCTGTATTTGCTGCATTATTTAATAAGAAACATGCCATAAAAAGACTAAGCAATTACCAACACTAACTCTAAATGCAAGTGAAGTGGTGACCTTTCTGTTTAAGTTTAACGTTATCTATTGCATGCTTGCACGTGGCACTACACCACTGAACATGGCACTTTGCTTAATTAAAAAATAAACTAAGGCCATAATTTTAATAAAATTATTTTTAATTCTCCCATCCAGCATCAGAAATGAGTTTGTACCAGAGTGCATTGGATCTGCAGGATTTTGCAAAATTGGATCCTAGGGGTTCTGTCGTGGAGAACCTACCTCTATCCACCCATGAAGTTCTGCAAGGAATAGCGGAGGAAACGAATGTCACCACTCCAATTACACCCATCAGGGTGATGACCGTAAGTGAATAATAGGTTCATCAAATCAAACATAGAGTTTCACACGGTTGAATCAAATAATTGATGTTAAATTGCTATCACTAGCAACACAACAAATTGATGTATTATAAATAATTGTTTAGAAGCGTGCGTTTTCATTGTGCATAATGATACAGTCACAGAATAGGATATCTTTTTCTGCGATAGAGTTAGCTACTGGTTCGGTTTTGTTATTTATACCTAAATATGATGAAAATGTATTTGTGCAGAATTCATCTGCTCTCTATTTTCGAGATGGAATGCGAAAAATCGACTTTATGCTCGCACATAGCGTTGATTCTGAGCCGGAGTCGACGGGCAACGAAATTCGAAAAACTTTCGAATCGAGTCTTTTGGAGGATGGTTTGCAATTGGAATATGAATATCGGGTAACAATTTTTTTAATAATATTTTTTTATGAATATAATTTTAAATCAATATTTTTTAGGATGATAAACGCGTGCAGTTTATTAAAATTCATGCGTCGTGGGAAGTGCTCACTAGATATGCAGAGATAATGAAATTTAAAATGCCGATGAAAGTGGTTCGTATTTTTAATACAATGCTGAAATGATTTCTTTTACTGCACTGCTGACTTACAAGTTAGAAATTAAATATGCTATTTAGATTAAATTAAAATCTAAGACATAAGATGTTTTTAAAGCTCAGTGTAGTTCTTTTTTTATTTTGCACATTTTGCACATTTTACTTTTTCATTATTTTGCTTGTATTTTGCACGTATTTATCATTTAATTTAGAGTAAATACAGTATTGATGCACTGGAACGAGACGAAATATTTCTTCTATTCGTAAGATTTGTTTACCTTTTTCCTTCTAATTAACCAACTTATTTGATTAATTATTCACTTCTCATCCTAACACTTTACCAAATCATGTGTACATTTTAATTTAATATTCATGTTTATTTTTATTTTAACTTTTATCGTGTTGATTTAACTAAAATAAAATCAATAACGTTTCACATTAATGATAGATTTGTAAACATAACTTTGTTTACCAACTGGTTATTGGTTCACGCACTATTGCAATTGTACACAGCGATTAAACATTGGAAATTTTTCATCGACAAGTCCTCATATAAAAATTAAATTTTGCAGCAAAGTGAGGTGGCAATCAAAGATACTTACCTTGGCCAAATGACAAAGTCGGTAGGCCACAGAATTACTAAATGCTTTAAGTATGACGATACACTCTTCCCACCAGCAGATAAACGCTTTACGTGTCACTTTTCAAGAGAAAAAGAATATTTGTAAGCTCAAGCCAAATAAAATTAATTTTTCAATTGTTTCATCATTCAGTTATTTTGTTTTAGGTTTGATATCCCAATAAACCGTGATGCTTTCTTCAGCACAGCACAAAGAGGCTTAATTGTATATTTTATTTTGCGAAGATCTAGTTTTTCACTTGACAAAAAAACTAATTTCGCTACCACAGGTGAGGAACTCTTTTTGCAAAAGGCTATACATATTTAATAATAAAATGAATAATTAATTTTAAATGCAGGCATACATAAATTAATGGCCGAAGGAGTGTACACAGCTTACTATCCTTTGCACGAAGGCGAGATCACCGATTCCAAGGATGCCCCCACCCCTAGAGGACTTTTATATTCAGAATGGGCTTCTCTTAGAAAGATATTCAAACAACAGCCGCTAGATCATATTAAGTAATCTACCTGCCACTGATCATTTAATTATTTACCCATATTTAATTAAAATTTTTTAGGCATTATTTAGGAGTGAAATGTGGGCTTTATTTTGCGTGGTTGGGATTTTACACTTATATGCTTATACCTGCTTCAATCGTGGGATTTTTCTGTTTTGTGTACGGATTAGTAACAATGAACGACTTCATTCCCAGGTTTGTTAATGTAAAAATAAATTAAATATTTGAAAAATTTGAATTAATAATATTTTTAACAGCAAAGAAGTATGCGAATTTGGTCAAAACATCACCATGTGTCCAGTGTGCGATCTATTGTGTGATTATTGGAAACTAAATCAAACATGCATTCATACAAAAATAACTTATCTATTTGATAACCCTGCTACCCTAGTTTTTGCTGTCTTTATGTCCTTTTGGAGTAAGTGGTCACATTTACGGCGGCATTATAAACTTCACTTTACTCATATAACGGGCATTTCACAGGCGCTTTGTTTTTAGAATTATGGAAAAGATATTCGGCTAACATAACGCACCGATGGGATCTGACTGGATTTGATCCAAACAGTGTAAGTTTAGTCAACAAAAAATAATAATTTAACAATCAATGTTTTGATTTCGTTACAGCAACAACCCCGACCAGAATATTTGGCCAAACTAGCTAAATTAAAGAAGACCAAAGAATTGGATCTTGTAAGCTTAATTACAATTCCTTTAATGCGTTTTTTAAAGTATGAAATCATAAAATTCTAAACAGAAAGATGAACCTAAAATTCCATTTTGGAGATGGCAAGTCCCCACAACCATTATATCATGGTCCATTGTTTTGCTTATGGTATAAAAGATTTTTTTGTAAATTACAAATCAATGATATCCTAATGGGTTTGTACACAATAGGCCACAATAGCAGTTGCTGCAGTCTTAGGTGTGATCTTCTATCGCATGTCTGTGATGACCGCATTAGCACTGTACTACGACGAAAGTCAAACGAGTATGAACAACCGAAATGCACCACTTATTACATCTGTTACAGCTGCGATGATCAATTTAATTTGCATTATGATATTAAATCAGGTACATATAAGTTTTAAAAACGCTTTTAAAAATAATTATTTAATTCATTGATTATGTCATGATAATCATAAGTTTTGGCCATTTTTTTAAAATTACTACTGCGCGATTAAATTTTCCTGGTATATTTTATAGATATATCCTAGAATTGCCAGAGTTATAACTAACTTAGGTAAGAGTACTGTACTTATTTAAATTCAGAATATTATTTTTGCTTCCAGGTATATCGCAGAATAGCAGTGCATCTCACTGAATTAGGTAACATTGTGGAGGAAAGATTGCATTTTTTGCAATATAATTATTTTGTCATTAACTAACATTTCTTGTCCAGACTTTTTTGCCTGCTAACATTCCTCTGCAATCTTATAACTAATGTTCAGTGCTGTTTGCTTGTTTTTTGCTAACGGAAAGATCTATACATGCTTGATTATTATTTTTATATTAATATCCTGTACAATTAATGCTATGGCAACATCGAAAACAGTTCTGAATAAATCGTATGGCTGCATTCAAAAATAGAAATGTTTTTCAGGTTTTCTCGATTTTTTACTTCATTTTTTGAATGTTGTCAAAGAAAGCATTTCTGTTTGTTTTTTCATGTGTTTCTACTTATTACTGTTTGTTTTGTAATTATATGGAATATACGTGACGTCGAATTGTAAGAAACAAAATAGGTGAATTTTTCTATTTTCGAATGCTTCTAATATTTAAATGTATAAAATTTGGATCTTTATTCTGGTTGTGCCTTTGCATTAGGGTATAAACTATTGTAATAATTATACAAATAATCTTTACCAAACTATTATTAATTTTTTTCCAGAATTGCCTCGCACCCAAATTGAATATGATGATAGTCTAACATTGAAAATGTTTTTATTACAATTTATAAATTATTATGCAAGCATTTTCTACATAGCTTTTATAAAGGGAAAGTAAGTTGCATTTATTGTTAGGAATCCAAAAAGAAATTGTATATGTAAATTCATATTTGACTCTAGGGTGATTGGCCGGCCAGGTGCTTACAACAGGCTGTTCGGGAAATTCAGACAAGAAGAAGTAAACTTGTCAGTCATGGCTGATCCATTAAATTGCTATTTTAAAAATCTATTTTCTATCAGTGTGGACCAGGAGGTTGTTTGATGGAGCTCTCCATCCAATTATCCATCATTATGATTGGTAAACAAGTTCTGAACACTATTATGGAAATGTCGTTACCGTAAGTGGCTAGCAAAATTTAATTTTCTTATTCTCTGACTTATCCCACTTATTCTATATACACAGGGTCATTTTACGAGCTTACAAATCTATAAAAAGTAAAACAACAATTATTAAAAGGTCGACTTCTGCTTCTACAAAAACTAGTTGGGAAAGAGATTACCCTTTACTTGCCTGGTCTTCTCAAGAGTTATTTGGGGAATACTTAGAAATGGGTTCGTGAATGGTCGTTTTATCTAAGTTGTTATTTTATTTGTTTCATTTTTCAGTTTTGCAGTTTGGATTTGTAACAATATTTGTTGCAGCATTTCCGTTAGCCCCTTTGTTTGCACTTTTGAATAATTTGTTCGAAATGAGACTAGATGCCAAAAAAATCCTAACTTACTACCAAAGACCTATTGGAAGGAGAGTCAAAAATATTGGTACAGTATGCAATGAAAAATGGCAGCCATTTGAATGTTCTAAATATTTCTTTCAATATAGGTATTTGGTATAGAATACTAGATGGCATAGGAAAATTAGCTGTAATTACAAATGTAATTCTTAATGGAATCATTTTTAACTTGTATTAAATTACTCAAAAAATATTCATGTTCCAGGCATTTATTATCGCCTTCACATCAAATTTTATCCCTCGAATGGTTTATTTGAATTTTATGAATGATCATGGGACACTGCAGGGATATGTAAATTACAGTTTGTCATATTTTAATACGAGTGACTTCACACTGGATGAGAGACCGCGCGATCCAGAAAATAATGGAATTGAAGTTTGCAGGTTCGTTAACCATCCTATACCGTATATACTTCCCTAAAAGGCTGCCGCCGCCCCAACTTTGACGTCAAAATCGGGTCAAAATTTTTTGGCTCGTAAACATCATTTATCACTTATCATTTATCACTGGTATATGCGAGTAATTTCGTATAAAAATAAATTTTTTTTGTCTTGTGTTTTTTCCCTTCCCCCCCCCCCACCCCCTTACAAATGGACGAAGATTTCGTCCAAAATTCGAACTTATAAGTTTAGGTAATTATATTTCTTTAATTAAATTTGTATTTCTGCAGGTATGAAGACTACAGAAAACATTTTTCAGCACGACACCAGTATTCGTACACACATTATTTTTGGCACGTGTTAGCTGCTAGATTTGCATTTGTTGTTGTCTTTGAGGTAAGTTTTAGAGCATTAACGAATAATTATACAAGTATAAAAATAAACTACGGTAATTCTATTTTGATTACAGAATGTTATTGTTTTTGTTGTCACATTACTTCGATGGCTGATTCCTGATGAATCTAGACAACTGAGAGAAGCTATACGCCAAGAGAATTATGTGATCAATGAATTGATAGTACAACAGGAATTTGTAAGAGCCCGAGTGGAATTGTTCCGAACCAACAATCCACGTTCCATCAGGTTCAGCAATGACCCAACGCCAATCGATCGAAACCACTTGTCTAAGAGCGCAATTAAAAAAAGACCCAATAGTGAAAGTATAGTCTAAAACACAAAGTACTTAAAAAAATCGAATCTAGTGATATAATTTATATAGTATTACGTAAAGTGTCACAATATTCTTCAAGGATCAGACCCGATATTCTATAATATCAAGAAAATATATACAAGTATATATAAATGTATTCTTATCAATATTTAATATATATTTAAGGATTCCACTCAAGGTACTCATAAAACCAATTTCTACAATTTCTACATGTAACAAATCATTTATACAACCATTTGGTTTACTTTTCTTTGACACAAACTACAAAGCTATGCAGTGATATTATTCTGGACACTGTAAATATGAGCAAGTGGAAACTGATCCTGGCAGAATGCATAACTGTCTAGTCAATTTGTGTTCGTCTTAGTATGATCCCTTCATTATAAAAAGTGTATTTTTAACTAGTAATTTTATATTTTATACATTTCTATTCCCAATTTAAAAGTGAATGGAAAACCTAGTTAGTCCTATCATTCCTAATTCCTAATATTTTACAATAGAACCTGATTTTATAGTAGATATAACCGTTAGTCACCTAACTAACACTTGCAATATCTTCATTTTTAAACCACTTTATCCAGTCAATTTATAAAATCTTCACCTAACACATCCAGAATTGTCTTTTGTAATCAACTTTACCCATTCAAATAGTATGTGAATTTATAATACTGTATATGGTAGTTATTTACCAAGTCTCATTATTGTTACTTCCTTCTCTGGTTTCTTTTTACAACTTAAAGGCCTTAAATAATGAACAATAATTCGATTTTGTAATATCTAGTAGAAATAATTGATTTTTATCAATTCCATTCCGTATTTAACAGTTCTGATTCCGATCCACTAATATTTTTCCAGATAAAACCTTTGTTGTTGTAAACATACTTGAATATGTTAACACCTTCAAATTGGTGCCAAAAATAATTTGCATGTTATTTGTTGTATGCAATTACTGCTCATCCAAAAACTGGACGTTGTATTAAAATTAAAGGATCTCAGTTTTTTTATGTTCAAACTAAATGTCTATTGATTTTACAATTACACTTACAACTAATTTGCACGACGAGTTTACTGCGCAGTTCATGGTTAATTTACCTGCCAATGAGAATGTGTAATACATCCTTGCATCATAAGCACGAGCATGCGACCATGAACTGAACAGTGCTATCTTGACCATCTAGCAGCCACTCCTTTTAGTTCTTACAAGGGACACTTTCAAACTGTAAGGCCTCAAATGGACCAAATGTACGCAAACCATTGTATAATTTCTGATTTTAATACTTATTTCTTAAAAATAATTGCAAAAAAAGTTGTTACACTTTCTCATTGGCAGGCTAATACTGTATGAATCGCAAGTGCGAAGGAAAATATTTCAAGAAATAAGTGTTAAAATTTTATTTTTTTTACTTAAAAATTAATAAGCGGCCATGGAATGTTACTTACCATCAAATACTGTTAAAGCAAACTGTACATCAGCAAATTTTAGCATAAATAATTAAACTTTATTTTGCTACTTTAGTGGATGATCTGCAACATACAAAATTTAGATGACATTATATCGCAAATAGTTTTAAGCAGAAACAAAACCAATCAAATTAATTGAATTTTATTAGGAAATTTTTTTTAAAAAGAAAAAACATTTAAAGCACAATTCACTTCTTTTCAGCCATCTCTTTACTAGCAGCAGCAGCAGCCATTGCTTCTGCTTGCTTAGCATCAGGAACCCAAAGCCCAGAGTCAACGCATCGTTTCATTATCACACATGCTTCAGCTTCGGGCATTTTGGCAATTTCTTCTTGAAGCATGGCAATATCCCTTTCTTCAAAGCATTTTTGCAATGCCTGGAAAGTAAAATTGTTTAAAAAAATTTAATTATCTTTCAGAATTTAACTTACTGGTGGAAGAGACTCGAACACTTCAACCGGGTCAAGCCCACCTGGACCTAACCTTTCCTTCCTTTCTTCCTAAAATATAAATGTTGCGTTTTATAAACAAAATATATCAATTTAAAAAAATATTTTATTTACCTCTTCCGCTTCTTTCATCAATTTCTCTAATCGTACTTGAGCACGAGTACGCACGCGTTGTTTGAAGGAGCTAAGTTCATCTTGAAACGCATCAATATAACTTTTTTCAGCGGTTTGTATTCTTAAATAGAGAAAAATATTCATTTTTAGTTTAGCTTTTTATACCTAAATATCTAATGTAAATAACCTGGTGAAAAATGATGACACACAGGATCTTGGATCAACTTCCAACTGCTTTGCAAGTTCAAGAATGTACTGCATGCAAATTGTCTGATGCGCCACATGATCCATTAGTTCAATTTTCTATTGAAAATTAATAATTTAAAATACTAATTTATATAATTTAATATTAAAATGAAGTACTTCTTCCATGGCTAACTGAACACACCAAACAACCAAAAAATTAGCTGTGTCTTCGCATGCCAAGTGAGGATTATCCTGAAGAAAGCGTTTGCTGTCGTCAAATTTTTGCAACATGCCATATTTTTTTACTAATTTTTCATTCTCCTTCACAAATTGTCGCTAAAAATATTTTTAAAACATCAATAAAAGAATATAAAAATAAAAATAAAAATAAAAATATTCTACATATTTATCATCCCTTTCCTCTTCCGTTAAATCTTCTTCTTTTCGGGGTTTTCCTTTGTTTATAACCTAAATACGATAAAATATACAATGTAAACAAAAGTTGGCTAACTATTCTCAGTTTAATACTAATTACTGTTTTTGTAAATCCTTCTTTGCTGATAGTGTCCACATTCCACGGTGCTAACTAAACGAAAGGACGGTTAAAAAATAATTAATTTCTTAAAGTAATAACGTCCCTTTTACACAAACCTTTTCCTTCTTTGACAACTCTTCTTCTTTCTTTAAGAATTCTTGCTTTTGTTTCTCCAAATCACTCAACTCAATTTTTAACTTCGAAACGTCAGGAACGTCGTCATTCAATTTTTTACTAAGTTCCTGAATCTTTTTTTGAGTTCTAATAAACATAATTAAATGTAATTAAAAATAGTATAATTTTATTGTAGTGGTCTCGTATATGAAATTTATTATTATTTTATTTACTCGGTTTTTCCTTTGACTAAAACTTCCTTTTCCTTCTCAGTTTCAGCCATTCGTTCTAATCTGGCCTGGTGCCGCCATCGAAATAAACTGGCCGTGTCGACATTCGGATGAGTATCATCTTCATCGTCGGAAATCTAAGAAAAAGAACATAAAGTCAGAGTAGAAATATATCTCTAAGAACAACAACAAATAACACGATTTACAATTTCCTTCAATTTTAACACATTAATTTAATTTTTAGAATTTTTTTTTTAAGAAAATGTTTGACCAAAGTTGATTTTTTTTCAATTACTATGCAAATCTCACGTTACTAGATTATATAAATGAAATAAATTTATTACCTCGATATCTTTCCACTTGCTGTAGTCAACCATTTTGCTGAAGTGGTGCTGCCGACTGGTGGCAGAATACAAAGGTTTTGATAAATAAAATATCGATAACTTGATTCATATTTCAAACGACGCTATCAGGATTATATTTGACAATTATAGAAGACATAAAACATCTGCAAAGCATTTGGCCAATAAAATTAAAAATTCAAAACTTCAAAATTTTTTATATTAAAATTAAAATTAAAGAATTTGGGTTGCCTAATACAACTCTTGCATAACTTGCAGCCTACGGCAAGCGAAATCTAAAAATAAACAGACACATTATCATCAAAAACTTCTGTTTGCACCAATAAAGAATATTTTAACATTTAAAAAAAGCTTGATTTGCAGCGGTATTGATTACACGATTACGAATGGCATTATATGCAGATGAAATTATTGGTAATAAATATTATCTGTTTCCTTCCTTGTATAGCCTTGGGCCAGAGTTTTTTTCTAATGAATTTTCATGAATCACGTGACAGCGAAATATCATAAAAGACAAAGTTCTAATTGCAAAGATAACACTCTCTGAAGCACTCCACTTCTGCACCTTAGATCAGGAAAAAAGACTAAAAATGGATACAACATTCCTTTCAGAGTATTTCCAAACCGATGACAACTACATGACAATATCATGTATTCTCTTTTTAGTAACATTGATTGGAATTTATTATCAAAACTCAAGATCAAAACATCCACCAGTTGGCAAACCATTGCCAATGCTCAAAGGACTTCCAATTGTTGGCTTTTTACCTTATGTTGGAGAAAAACCACCAGAAACATTTGCTAAGCTAGCACAAACACTCGGACCTGTTTTTAAGTAAGGTAGCTGCTTAATTAGCAATTTATCTAAAACAAAATTTTACTTGTAGAGTACAAATGGGTGCGCTTCCGTGTTTGGTGTTGAATAATTTTGAGGCTGTCAAAGAAGCATTTATTAAACAAAGTGAATTTTATTCTGGACGACCCAATGAAATCTCTTTCAAAATATATGATGATGAACCAGGTGAGTACATGTTATCCTGATATTCTGATGTTCTTAATTTTCTTTCTCTATCTTTATAACTTTCTTTTTTTAATTTTTAACTTTAAGATATTAATTTGACCTTTTCTGTTTTTATTTATACGTTATCAAATTTGCTTAGCGTTTATTTTTGATGATGGTCCTACGTTTAAAGATGTTCGGTATTTTAGCATGGATGTGTTAAAAAAACTTGGGTTTGGCAGATTAAGTTTAGAACCGTTGGTCAAAGTACGTGAATAATTAGGTTACTCCAGTATCGTAAACTTTTTTTCCTGATGATATTATTTTAATTTAAAGGAGGAAGTTCAATTTTTAATCAATGAACTTCGCAAGTATAAAGGCGAAGCATCTGACTGTCTTAAGTTGATTGAAACAAGTGTCGGCAGTTCCATTTGTAGTATAATGAATGGAAAACGATCTAACTTAAACGACCCGTGGTTAATTGCATTAATCGATGCGGTTGATGGATTACAGAGAACATATGTGCACGATTACGGATTTTATTTTCCTTACATGAAAAAAATCCCAGTAATAAATTTACTGACCAATGAAAAAGAAAAAAAGTAATAATTAAGTACTAATTAATTAACTAATTCTAATTCTAATCTGAATTTCAATAAATAGATATTGGAAAGAGGAATTTTGGAGGTTGTGGAGAGAGAAAGTGCATGAAGTGATTAAAGAAACTGAAGCTGGATTAATTCCGGATAATTTCATTTCGTTTTGGAATAAAGAAGCGGAAGCAAGAAAAGCTAAGAATGATCCAAATTTATATTTATATTCGGGTAAACTAGAGTATTTCGTACTTTAAAGAGTAAATTTAATTGAACTATTGTTTTTCCTTGCAGAAACTAATCTGGTAAACAATTTGGACATTTTTGCACAAGCTGCTTTTGAAACCACTTCAACAACAATAATGTGGGCGTTAATATATTTTATGAAATACCCCGAAACCCAAACTAAGGTAATCAATGAAATTAGAAGTCTCGGCCCAGAAAAAGAAAAGAATCTCACATTCACTGATGCAAAGCATTTGCCTTACACGAGAGCATTCATTCAAGAGCTCCATAGATGTAGTAGTATTGTTCCATTGGGCGTTTTCCATAGGTTTCAATAATCAATAATCAAAAGTAAACAAAATGTTATTTAAAATATTTTATTTCTAGTACTTCCGAGCCCTCTGTGTTGATGGGATATTACGTTCCGAAAAGAATACTCACGATTGCTAATTCTTATGCAATCCATTACGATCCAAAAAATTTTCCTGAACCGAAAATATTCAAGCCGGAACGATTTATCAATGAGAAAGGAGAATATTTTCGTGACGAGAGAATCATTCCGTTTTCAATTGGTAAAATAAAGCAGCTTTGGATTAATTTTATGTGTAATATATAATTTATTTTCTTTATAAATCTAGGTAAAAGGTTTTGCCCGGGCGAATATGTTGCCCAGATGGAAATTTTTCATTACCTCACTATGATAGTATGTAACTTCGAACTCAAGTTGGAAGATGAGGGCAAAGATATGTCAATATGCACTGAAAATACATTAATTCGTCACCCTGTTCCTTTCAAAATGTATTTTATTCCCAGAAAGAAGTAAAATTCTACCTAATTACATCCTCTGTACTAAATAAAGTTTACTATTGTTTACAATTGTTTATTCGAAAAAATGTAATCATGAACTTGGGAAATTTAATTATACATTTAATAATTTAATACATTTAATAGTTTATCTTATACACGTAAATTTACATTCTACATTTGTATTTTTGTTGCACAATAAACGTAATTTTAAAGTCTGTACCAATTAAAATCGTTAGCGTTTAATAAAACGCGTTGTATAGTTATGGAATTAATGAAAAATTTTCACTTACAAGTTAAACCTAGTTATGACAAATCCCTCATTACCATTTTTAAAGCAATTTAAAATATCGTAATAAAAAAAATAAAAATATATACCTACATCATACATTATAGAAGCCACACTTATAGAAAAATGTTTACTCCATTTTATCCCATTTTCAACTCTCACATTTTAATACTTTAATTTCAGAGTTTTGATTTTCTATTTCAAAGTATTGTTACATCAAAAATGGAGTTTTTCAGACACCAAACTCTCATTTTAGAGTACCATTACTCTGATTATGGAGTTGGCCCAGGACAATGCATAACTCCACAAATGGAGTAAAATGGCGACTTTTTTCTATGAGTGCAGAAATTACTTCTTCTGGACATTTTCTTTTACGGTAAACGAACAGAACTATTTTGCTTTTTGCTATATACTGTAATAAAAACAAAATGGTTCTGTTCGTTTTACCAGCCATAGATTTTGATAGCTTTCTATAGATTGGTTTGATTTGTCATTTGTTGTCATTGTTCATATTTACATATAAACGGGAAAGCTACGCAGCAAAGTTCAGGAGCTGCTAAGTAAAGCAAAGTTTGGGGACTCGCAAAGTGGCGAAGTAAGGCCGTAAAGAACAATACAAAGCTTCTAAAAATCGTACAAAAAAGATAATTACGGAATCACATATTCACTTTTACAAAATTTTCTTCAGCAGCAATAAAACGTTCTCGTCTCAATTCATTTAGTTTTCGAAATAGATTTGTGAAACAGTGGCAGAAATTTGATTCGACTCCACAGGAAATTAATGTTATATACCGTATAAGAAATTAAGATAAACAACTGTTTGATCATAGTAATGTCAAACAACTCTATAGTTTTCACCACCACAATAGATTGTAGGTTATCTGTAGTAACAATAATAATAAAACACACAAATGTTTCGATCCGCCATTACGGCTGCACGTCTTCTTTTGAGTTCAGAGTAGAAAGCCACTTTGAACTTAATGACAACTTAATGACTAAATACAACAGATGTGTAAAAATAAAATTTACACTAATATACAGTACTAATCATATATTTTTAAAAGAACAAGTGTGGTTAGGATGCAAGTATGTAAGGTAATTTTTACTACTATCCAAAGTCGCTTGTCCAATAAAATCGTCAACTTTTTAAATATTTTTTGAACGTGTGGATATTTCAGCACGCAAGTTTTGTTGTTGTCTCTAAAAATCAAAACAACAAGCAGAGATGATTAGTAGCAGTGACTAGTTAATAGCAAAAAAGTTATCAAATATCAAGTTAAAATCTATTTGCTTTTTGCTCCTTGACTTTTGATCATTTGATAATTGATGTGATGGGTACATAAGTTTAAATTTTTTAAAAAATTTCCATAGAAAACAAAATTATTGTTACTTATTGGTAATTGCTCAATATGATGCCACTGATATTTCAATAACATAAAAATTTGATAGCAATTAAAATAGAAAATTATATGAAATACTACAGTTTAAGATACTTTAATGTATATCTCTTTGAATTACAAATTCAATATTCAAATAAAATATATAAAAAATTAAAATAACTCAACTAATTTCTTTTAATAAAACGCAAATTAAAATCTAATGGAATTGCTGAAAAACTTTCACTTCTGACACTGGTTTCCAACTCGTCATTTTCATTCACTTTTTCAAGACGATATTTTTGTAATATATACGAAAGAAAAATAAATATCTCCGTATAAGCCATTCCTTCACCTGGACATTGTCTTTTACCTATAGATTGAATAAATTTAAATATACAAATAATAAATATAACATTCAAAATTGATATCTACCGAATGAAAATGGCATAACATGAGGATCTTTAGTAAATTTTCCTTGCTTATCAATAAAACGTTCAGGTATAAATTTGTCAGGTTCAGGAAAAAATTCAGGATTCATGTGTACTGAATACACATTAGCAAAAATGACACTCGAACGTGGGATTCGATAAAGTCCCAATGTAGCTTCTTCCTTATTTCTGCAATATTATTCATAAATTTTCCATTTACAAACTATTTTATACAAGGTATTTTATATATTATTAATCACTTATGAGGTAAACCAAGGGATCCAATCGTAGCACAACGATGCACTTCAAGAATCGTAGCAGAAATGTAAGGTGTACTCTTTATATCTTCTATTGACGGAATTCTATCTTGACCAACAACCGCATCCAATTCAGAAATAACTTTGTCTTGCACAAGCGGATGCGTAATGAGAAATAAGAGAGCCCAACGAAGTGTTGTAGTTGTAGTTTCATATCCACCACTTAGAACCATATCTAGATTATGCACCAGTGCTCTTTCTAAACAATTCAAGCAATTTTATTAAAATTTAAATTAAAATTAATTATGACTAAATACGTACTAGAAAAAACTGTATCATTGGGATCTTTGCTCTTCCTATTTAAGTCTTCTGTAAGCCAGGTATGAATAAAAGAATCCGTGCTACCATTTTTATAAGTAAAAGCACTCTCATCGACCATTTCGCCATAAAAATTGTACAGCTCAGCCTTTATCTTTCTATTATGACAAAATAATCATTTTGTTGTTTAAGCCATTGTAACAATAAATTACCGCATCTCAACCTCTCCAATATATGTTTTCAAAATCGGTATTTTTTTGTCCAAGGCAGATACATTCTGACACCATTGCTATAAGCACGTTGTTCTTGATAACAGAGTTCAATTAACCGCAAAAATTTAGGATTGTTAGAGTCAAATCTTTTCCCAAGTAGAATGTGAGCATATGTCTGAGCAACAGAAAGTCCAAGCATAGTAACAATGTCAGCAGATTGGCCTTCAATCGTTTCCAAATATTGCAGAAATTCTGCAGCATTATCCTAATTAAAATGTGAATTTAATAATCAGGACCTATTACTTAAAATCAAAAAGGATCCAACTAATAAGTTACTTTGACAATTTCTTCAAACTGCTGTCTTATTGCACCGAAGTTCTTTATGGTGGTTATAATAAAAGACTTGTACAGTTTGAATAAGTGTCCTTCAGAAGTTACAATTCCTATATTCGGACAACGAAATAAACCAGCACTATTGCATGAACGTATTAATATTAAAGCCTACCATGATCTTCAGGAAAAACTCGAAATGGCAATGAATATGGTCGTCCAGCAAAATTATCACTTTGTTTAACATAAGCTTCTTTTATTAAATCATAATCACTCAGCAACACAACAAACAATTGACCCATTTGAAAACTGAAATTCCATATCAAAATTCATACAAGCAGAACATAACAGTCGAGTGAATTATAAAATTTACCTGCAAATTTTCCCATACTTCTTGTAAATCTTTTGAAATGATATGTGTGGTGGCTCTTTAAGAAATGGTAAAATTCCAAATATTGGAATTCCCCATGGACCGGGTGGTAGTAGCTTGTTATGTGACTTATAAACCTTCAGCCATATAATAAAGATAGAAATAACACCTACTGCTAAACAAGTTGTTAAAATCATTGTCAAAAACAAGACAAATTCGAAAATGCAAACTCGATGTGCCAATTATGAGTAAAGATTGTGTAATTCTAACCTTCAAGTTTATAAGTTTATGTTTTTGGGAAAAAAACACTATCAGTTACTACATTTTTTTTAAGGAACCGTAAAATATTAATCTTTGAACTTCCAGAAAATCCAAAGTCAACTAGATTAACAAGCAATAATATTTTTTTGGATCATGTTACCAATTTCCACTTTGAAGCGCTGTTAGGGGAGATTACTTATAATTTCTATTCTAAAAAAATGTTTTCCTATTAGTTCCTCAAATACAACATTGAGTAATCATATGATTTTACTAATTTATCAACCCTGGTCATGGTTTTCTATCAAAGAACTATGACCCTGGTTAATATCAATAGCCTGCAGTCCGATGAAAACATGGACACCCTGTCACAACTTATTTTTTTAACAACTGAACTAGCTACAATATCAGCTTTGACAAGTCTGCTGTGCATTATCATTTTATTAATCCCATATGCATTATCACCTAAAAATTTACCACCGGGACCAGTTGGCTTACCTATTGTGGGTTTTTTACCATGGATCTATGGCAAATCTGCGCATACAGTGGTAGGAAAACTGCATACAAAGTATGGATCTCTTATTAGGTAAGCATGACAACTAACTTACAAGTTATAAAAACAAAAACATTGTTTACATTCAAATATTTTCTTTGTGTGTAGTTTATACCTTGGAAGCAGATTAGTTGTTGTGTTAGGCACTGCTGAGTTAATGCACGAAGCTTTTGTCGTACAAGGAGATACATTTTCAGGGAAACCTCGGGATTCCCCAATGGAAATAGATGGAGATGAATACGGTAAAATAGAATTCAAATAAAAATAGATATTTTGTTTTAAAAAATAATTTTCGGATTACAGGAATAAGTATTTCTGGTGGTAATATTTGGAAAGAACAACGACGCTTTGTGCTTAAAACTTTACGAGATTTTGGGGTTGGAAAACAAATTATTGAACCGGAGATAAAAGTAAATGATTACATCGAATTACCATCTTGAATTACCATATATAAAAAAATTATTAACAGGAAGAAATCAAATATTTTCTCCAAGAACTCGCAAATACTGCTGGAAAACCAACTTCCTTACATGATTATTTAGGAACCAGTATTGCTAACACTATATGCACACTGCAATTTGGAAAACGATTTGATTACAGTGATGCAATATTTAAACAAATGAAACATAACTTAGATGAATTAACATTCAGTCTCGAAGTTATTCATCTCCCTATGTATTTTCCTTGGATAAACAAATTGCCATTAATAAAGATGTTCTTACAGCAAAACAGGAAAAAGTACAATTTCGATTAATCTACAATCAGTATTTAATATTATTTGTTATGAATAGAAAGCTAAAAAAAGAATTGTATGGGTTTACTGAGCACATCCTGAAACAACATGAAACTGAATTTACAACAGATGAACATAGAGATCTCATTTTTGCATGGATGGACGAAAGAAATAATCAAATAGAGAAAAATAATTCGGAAGGACCTTTTACGAGTTAGTGTTTGTATAATTACTTTTAATAATTAATATTTTTCATTTTTTTTATAGGAGATTCTCTGCAATTCAACTTGTTAAGTTTGTTCATGGCTGGTACTGAAACTGCAAACAGTACTTTGCTTACTGGAATTGCGCATATGGTTAAAAATCCAACTATCCAAAATAAATGCAGAAATGAAATTCATGATGCTATAGAACGAGACCGTTTGCCGTCTATTGAAGACAAATGCATTTTACCATTTACTGAAGCAACTTTACTTGAAGTGCAGCGATTAGCCGGAGTAAATCCATTGAACCTTGTTCACAGGTAACATTTTTCAGATTACATACAAACATAATGAATATTTAAATCCATTTTTACCCTAGCACGACAGAAGATACTGTACTAAACGGATATTTTATTCCAAAAGATACAATAATATTAGCTAACATGTTTGGAATTCATACAAATCCAAATGAATGGCCTGATCCATTCATGTTCAAACCTGAAAGATTCCTTAATGATGAAAATCAGGTTGTAAATAAAGATAAAATATTGCCATTTTCAATAGGTATTAGCAATATTTTAATTTATATTTAAAATTGACTCTTCATTTATTATTATTATTTTTTTTTGCAGGAAAAAGAATGTGTCTTGGAGCAAATTTAGCTAAATTGGAGGTGTTTTTATACTTCACTGCATTGCTGCAAAATTTTACTTTCGAAGAATCCGCAGCGGAACCATTTCAACTTGAATATCACGGAGGCGTTGTGAGAATCCCAAAACATTTTTCTGTTTGCGTTAAGCCTATTTAAACTTAAAAACAGTAACTCATATATATTTTTTAAAGTTATATGTTCATAAAAAAATCTGCCATAACCAATAAAAATAACCAAGAATGTCAAAATTTAAAATTATGTCGCCTATCTGTACACTTTTCTTAAATTCGTTAAACAATTTTTACATTTTTTTCTCGTCATATGATCCAGTGCACAGTAAAATGTTACCCAAAATTGAAAAAAAGTTCATTAATGTAGGTCAGAAAATGCTTCTTATTGTAAGATATTTTTCAACACATTTCAACAACTACAATTCTTTTGTTCTATTTCTAATAATAATATTGAGATAAAATAGAGATAAGACTAAAATAACCTATCTAGAACTCATTAAAACAATCATGTTGCATAAACCTTGATATTTAAATAAATCTTATCCACATATTCCAAGGTAAAAAAACAACACAAATCCTTGAAAAACCGGTATTAATAATTACTAATTAGTAATCAAAGTTTTAATTTTTATCTTCACATATTTCATTAAAAATACCAGAAACCAACGACCAGACAATAACAGTCGTAAAATGTTGTAAATAAGTACGATAAGTGATTTATGTTAGGTACTGTAGATAAGCTTGCTTAAATGTCTGATAACATTATCAATAAGGGACAGTCAAACGGTATGGAACTGTTATTTTTTTCTATGAAGTTTGAATTCATTTTCATCAGTCAAATAGCAACAGTTTTTTTTGCTTTAGCTGCTATTTATTTCTTCATCACTTATCCTAAAAACCTTCCACCAGGACCCTGGGGTTTACCACTTGTAGGCTACGCATTTTTTTTAGGCAAAAGGCCGCACGAAACTATAAATGAATTGAAGAAAAAATATGGTGACGTTATAAGGTACAATTTTATTAAATAAATAAAATAAAATCTATGCATTAACAGTTTTTGACCTTGCAGGCTAAAATTAGGAAGGGAATCGTTTATTTTTTTGACATCCTATACAACTGTGAAAGAAGCCCTTATTAAACAATCTGATGTGTTTTCTTCGAGACCCCTTCATCACTATCCACCTGAACTTAGACCAACACCAGGTTTGATAACATTGGAAAAATACGATAATGATTGTGATTAATAAAATCGTATTTTCTGTATACAGGCATTGCAGGTAGTAATGGCGAAATGTGGTCTGAATTACGACGCTTTTCAATATCAAAATTAAAAGACTTTGGAATTGGAAAATCATCACTGGAACTTCAAATGAAGGCAGGTCTTCCGAACCTCACAAAACCCGTTCCAACCATATTTAAAGTAAATGTCTTTTCAGGACGAAATTACCCATTTTTTAGAGGAAGTTGAATCGTACAACGACAAACCAATACCAAATATAACAGAAGCTATACATAAAAGTATATTAAATGTCATATGTGTTATTATGTGTGGCCAACGATATGATTACACAAATGAAACATTTCTAAACCTCATGAAAACAACAACTAATCACTTCAAACAAATTGTATTTGGTAAACTCGTTGAATACATTCCGTACGAACTCAGAATACCAAGAGTTATGAAATTCCTAGGAATCACAACGCCAATGTAATGTTAATTCAGAATAAAAATTCGAATTTTATTTGTATTTATAACTAACATGTTATTTAGGAACACATATTTGCAGCTATTATCCACTGTCTCAAAAATTGTTAATGAATTCGACGAGAAAAATGAGAATGGAAATAACCTAATCGATGCTTGGTTAAAAGAAGCACAAAAAGGAAATGCAAAAAATAAATATTTAACAAGTAGAAGAGAATTTTTAAAACACATCACAGTAATATTCTCGTAATTTTTTTTTGTTGTAGAATTACACCTTCCTCACACTTTAATTGATCTATTTCTGGCTGGAAGTGACACAACATCAAACACACTAAGTTGGAGTTTGTTGTATATGATAAAACATCCAGAAATTCAAGCTAAAGTTCAGCAAGAAATTGATAGTGTTATTGGAAGAGAAAGAACTCCTTCAATGTCAGATCAGAAATTGATGCCGTTCACAGAAGCAACACTAATGGAAGTGAATCGCATTGTTACAATTGCGCCCTTAGCTTTGGAGCACATGCAAGTCTACTTCATTAAAGGAATTTACCTAATAATCAAAACTAACTACACCTTTCAGGGCAACCAAAGACACAACCCTACAAGGATACTTCATTCCTGAAAATACTTCAGTCATAATCAACCTTTGGGCTGTTCATCACGATCCAGACGTATTTGCACAACCAGATGAATTCAAACCTCAACGTTTCTTAAATGACAATGGAGAAGTTCAAAAATTAGATGGGTATATTCCATTTTCATTAGGTAAACGGCAATGTATGGGCGAATCTTTAGCCAGGATGGAGCTTTTTCTTTACTTTACTTCAATGCTGCAGCAATTTACCTTCAAATCAATTGAAGGACGTGAAGTTGACTTTGACTACCACTTCGCGCTGGTCTCTGTTCCAAAATCACAGCCGATTTACGCAGTTGCTCGTTAAATAACTCTCAAAATTATAATAAATATTAAATAAATAAATAAATAAAATCACCAATAATTTATATAGAAAAAAAATTTATGTAAAAAATAAAATAAATTCAATGAAGTTTGAAATCATGACGCATCAAGTCTTCGAAATTTGGCAATGTGAAATCTGGTAATTTGGTACGATTTCCCAACAGTCGAGACACAACTGGACTTCCGTAGGTGTTGTAAGTGTTCAGAATTAGGATATAACCAGCTAGCACGACAAGAAGTAGTAAGGAAATGACAAGTTCTGGTGGGTATCGTCGTAAGGTCATCATCGTATGCGAAAGAATGGACTTTTCGTACACGGAGTCCTGCGACGAAGAAAGCTCGGTATCCGTACTCGAAAGAATTTGATTGGTTTCTGGTGGAAACAAACTATTCTCGCATTTTAACGGATCCAAATTGGCCTGCTTTTTTATGTGCGGCACCTAATTGAAATTTATTTTACACTTTAATAATTCATTTTTCAGGTGAAACGTATTTCACAATTAAATTTAACTTCTGTGGGAACATGTACTGAACATCCACATTAAACAATATTAAAAATGTCTATATTTAGAGCTTAACACCATTTTAGTTCAACAACTTTCTAAGATTTGAAGTATTTGGAATAGAAATAAAGAATTTGTGCAAAAAAATTTTCAGAAAAAAGAAAATTTTAACACAAAATTAATTATTTGTATTCCATTTAACAAATTTTACCCTAAAATTTTTGAACTAACCTAAAAAAACGAAATCCAATTGTCCAGCACATAGTTCGCACAGAAAGAAGAATAAAGTTGGAAATCAATGGCTTAAATGCCATTGATTTCCAACTTTATTTCAATGTATTCTCGTATTGTTTTCTAATTTAGAAAGAAGAATGAAATTTTACCGGTTTCATATTGCTTCGTCGTAATTTCCCCTTCAGCACGAAAGGATATTTACAATTGGTCTTAATAAAACGATGTGATTCGTTTCCATGAGATGCCATTTTTGAGTGCTTAGCTTCTACAAAATTTAAAATTCAACATTTTTTTTTGCATACCACAACTAAACTTACTATAAACCAGCTTGTATTGTTTGCAAGATAGCCTCCTCATGAAATTCAACCTATGGCGTTGGCTTTGAGAAGAAGTTAATTTTAAAATAATAATAAAAGAATTATACAGAATTTAAAAAATAATCAATTGAAAATCATAAATTAAATTATTAAATTGACGATAAAGTCAAATACAACACATTCTTCTCAAAAGCCAACGCCAGATTTGTCACACTTAAGCGACAAAACTTGACAATTTAAATGAATCTAACGGGACGGTTAAAATAAGAAATCCTTTTGCCATTACGAAGACAATACTAAGAACACACACCATCATTATTGAAATCGTAACTGTTAAATATTTAGTCGTAATTTATTTCATACATTGTTGAGAACATCGTTTTATAATAATTTTATGCAGACTTTCTTAAATTACAAGAATTTCTTTTATAACATTTTTAATCATACCTTTTGGTATCTACGAAGGTCTTGGTTGTGATGATGTTGGAAAAGATGGCAAAAAATTAAAATTTGGTGGTGGCAATCTGAACTGTGGTACTCCGTCCGCGTTTGGTTGCATTGGAAATGGAACAGGACTTGGAAATTGTGGAAATGTTGCATTCGAAGCCGACGGACATGGCTGAAAAGGCCTGAAAACCGGATGCCGTAAAACGGGATAAGCATTAGGTATCCGCGGAGCTGAATAAAAATTAATAATTTTAGTATTCCGTAATCGACAGTGCAATTAATAGATTACAATATGGTTGTTGCCATTTTTTCCTCTTCTGCATAATCTTTTCACTCCCATTCGCGCTTCGTTTTGATTTATTCTTTTTTTTGCTAATCTTTCGCATTCATCATCCGAATACTCTATAATGTGATCTGGCGGCTCGTTATTATCCTCCCACGATGCATCGGAACCTCTATTACTAGAAATACTAATAAATAAATATTACCAGTTATGTTTATAATATTCATATTCATACAGTTTCCTAATTTCCTCAGCGAAAATAGTCGTATAAAGAGATGTGTTTTCAGGCGCGTAATAAACTTTATCGCCAATTTTAATACATTTATCTTCAATTTCTTGCGTATTATTAAAGCGAATGGCGTAATAAGGGTCCTGAGTATTGCCAAAAATATCAAATATCTGCAGACAAATAAAATCTTAATAGATAAGTAACATTTCGTATTAAAACATTTGTCATTAATAACCTGTCCCAGTAATGACCCATCTTCCGCAAATAAATGACTATCTTCACCCAACGTTGCTGCACCACGACAACTATGAATTGCCACTATAAAGAGCAAAAAATATTATATACATAAATATTGTAAATAGAAATAAAGAGTTTGTTTTCTCACCTAATGTATCAACTATTGAGTGCACGTGACCAATAATTACCAATTTGCAGCCTTCAGCTGAGATCTGTAAATGTTCTATTGGTGGTAAATCTTCCAAACCCAATTCGCCACGTGTTTTTATTGGTTTGAAGGCGGTTTTGTTTGATTGACCATTTTTGAATACAATTGTATCATCCTCACTAAAAAAGTATTAAACTAAGTACTTAAAACTAAATGTGTGTGATTTTAATACCTATCAGAAACCAATTCCTCTGCTGAAGAAGTTGAATCAGACTCACTGGTCGATGATGCGGAATCAGATTCAGAATCCTCAGTGTCAGAGTCTGAACTCAGCTCGTAGGGTACCAAAAAGCCTTGTTTAATCTTTATGTTTGCAGGTTCTGTTGGATTCATTTCTGTATCCATCGGTATTACAGAGTTGACACTTGACTGTTTAGTGTATTTATCATTTAAATTGTTTTCGATACGTTCACATACTGTATAAAACAGCTCCGAAATGATTTCATTTACAACTTCATTCGTTGCTGATACAACTAATGGGACGTCAATTTCACTCGTTTTGTTTAATTCAACCTGATTTGTATAGATTTGCTCACAAACAGTAGAAAAAATTTCAGATATACTACCATCGACAACTGTTTTTGGTACAGAATTGTTCGTCTCATTCGCGACAACATTCGTCTTTTCCTCCGAATTATTTACACATTCAGAGTATTTTGACATTTCCATGATAATCTGTAGATAAAAAAGAACATCATTAATCTACTTGTAAAGAAAAAATAAAATAAATAAAATAATTACAGTTGATCACTAAGCCAGCATGGATACAACCATTGATTATTTAACATCACATTTTGCCACCAGGATGCGTCCCTTTCCAGATGCATTGCACAAAAATCAGATTTCACTTACTGTAAAACAAGCTGGTAGCTTCTCGCTTCGCTTCAGGAATATTTATTGTTATTATTATTAGTTTATTGCACACTCCGAATAGAAGTAAAGGACAAAAAATAAAATACAGTAAACAAAAGAATGGAGTCAGAAACTCAAAGTTTCTGAGTTTTTTAAACTCAGAAAAGCAAAAAAGACAGAAAACAAGTTAATTTAGATTTTTCCAGGTGGGTCTTAATACGCCTAGGTAGCCATATGGCGGCAGTGGTGTTGACATCGGTAGAGGCTACAGTCATAGATAGACTGCCGAACTGGAAAGCTGTTCCACGTTGCACAGCATCGATAAGGGAAAGTCCTATCGAGGTATTTACTTGTATCGTCTGGTTTCTCAACTCTTCATATCACTCTTGAAATAGGCATGCCTAAAGAGGGGGCCCGCATGCAAATATTTTTTTTGATGGCATCATCGCTGATCCTGTAAAAAAGCCTCAAACCCAGTCATGACATCGTCTCCATGCAAACTCGATGACGTCATCTATACTCGTTTGCGCGGTTTACAAACACATGTGCTCTATGTGAACTATGTGAACCAAAGAAACACAAAAATAAATGATGTAAATAAAAAGAAAAATGTTATATTTTTATTCTTACAACGACAAAAAACATGTTATTGGAATAACTGAAACTTCTTAGATCATGATTGGCCAATACAAAATAAAAAATATTTTACTCGTCTTCTCTCGGCAATTAAAAGAAAATTTAAAAAAACAATTAATTTGATACTTTAAGTCACGACGTTGAAAAACGTCTCTCACTTGTTCCCTCAAAACGGCGCTCAAGGTTCGTTCGTGAACTAGTGCGACATACAGATCGTTTAACTGGAGATTGGCTGCTCGGCATTTCATTCTATATTTCTTGCCTAGTGCGTTTCGATACCTGCGAGGGCGAGTTTGTCATATAACAAACAGCTTTTCTCTACAAACGGGTTATTTTGCGCTATACCCTAATCACTTTAGCGGAATCAGTATGGACTCTTGGCGTAACAAATTCTGAAAACATGCCATCATTTTTTCAAATCGAGTTTGTGGTCGTCTTCGAGACCAGCCGTCCCAAGTCCTTCGCGCAGAAACTGACGGCAGTCATCGTATAGCGGAGCTTCGTCGAAGTCTAAATTAACCATGTAGTTGAACAATTGTTCAAGGCCTAAACAAATATATAAATAAAATTAAATATAAATTGACACTCGACTTTGATATTAAAAAATGCACCTGGGCAGGGAGTTGCGCTCCCATAACATTCCGTAAATAGATTAGTAATGTCGCCTAAACATCTGTAAAAAAATTAGTTAGATGTACAATAAAATAATTATGATAAAATGTGTAAAATTTACTTGATTTTTTTATTTACGACGGCTTCGTTATTTTTCTCTTTAGCTTCCGTATCCCACGGTAATTTACCACTGGACCACTTTAACATGTTGTAAGCCAAGATTTCTAAGTCTCCACGACGACTAAACCCTAAAAAAAAAACCATTATATTTTAAACAATTATTCGGTAATCGATTAAACTTAAAAGTATATAAAATAAACCATACTCGCAGCATGTGCGTCGCGACTAGTAAATTCTAGAGTGCCTTCGTGTTCGTCCGCCCAAAACACGTTAGGTTTATCTGGAAAGTGAGTTCCACCAAACTGTAAATACGGGCGAGAAATTCCGAAATCGACTAAATAGACCTAAATAAAAATCATCATAATGAATCCCTAATGTTTTAAACATCGCGAGATAGAATAAGTACTTGATCGGAACATTTGGGATCAACAAGTAGATTCGACGCTTTGATGTCACGATGAACGAAGCCACCATCATGAATATATTCCAGCACATTGAGCTAGAAATAAAAACAATTCAAAAATTTTATACTTTAGTCAATTTCAGCTGTATTTTATAATTACTATTTGAATTCCTAAGTTGAGTACGGTTTTATCAGAAAATATCCCACTTTCTGTCAAAAATGTTTGCAAATTCTTTCCGAGTCGTTCCAGCACAAAAAATTGATAACCTTTTTTGTTGAATTTGTGGAACCCGTATGAAATCAATTCTGGCATTCCAAGGAACTTCAATCCCCGTTTTTCCTTCCATTGTTCGACTTAAAAAAAAAAGAAAGAAAAAAAAATAATAAATAACTCAATTGTAGAAGCTTTATCAAGTTAAGTGTTTCTTGTGAAGGATCTTTTACTTTTTTCGATATAGCCAATTTCCAGGTAGATCTTTCTTTCCATCAGTCTTACAGAACGTTCCTGGGAAAAAATAAAACGGTTAATAATCCTAGTTGAACATAAACTTGTAAGCGAAATTAAGCCGCTAACGTACAACTTTAATGACGTATTCGGCATGCGGATTGTCAGGACGGTACCTGACGTCAATTTCTTGAAGTTGAAGTGATCCCACAGACATCAGACAATCGCACTCGGTGGAAGCTAGAATATTAATAATTACGGTTAAACAATAACTTTCGCTTACAATGTGAAATAACAGTTACCACTGTAGATTTCTCCGACACTTCCAACACACATAGATTCGACCAAAGTCCACCGTTGACAGAATAAATCTGTCAGAACTAGTTTCTCAGGAAAATGTTCGTAAACGTCATCGTCTGTATCGAGATGAGATAGAGTGGTTAGTTGTTGACACTAATTCGCATTATGCATTAATATTACTCAATTCATACCTTGAATCTCTTCCTGCGACATTTTACTTTTTTGAAGTCAACGTTGTCCACAGCCTTTCAAACACGTGGCGTAATATGAAAGCCTCGATCGCAACGATTACCTTGAGAACATTGCGATCTGCGCAACTAGCTAATGAGGCCGTCTATTGAGAAAATTAAGAAACAAATTTGTATTTCCGTAAAACCGAAAGTGAAATATTCGGAAATAGAAACGTCGGAGAAACGAGCGCTTATAATCAAAATAAATGTCAGTATAATTTTTTATTTTATTGTAAATATTGAAATAACAAACAAATGCATATATTTACAGTTACGCTAAAAATTGCACAGGCTTGACACGTTTATTTCAAAAAATATCAAATCCGATACGACAACGACGTGGTCACGTGTCGTCGAAGGTCATTTACCTCTCGATTTACCTCTCACCAATCGCCCACCTTACTTTATAGTTTCGAGTCGTGTTTTCAACGATAATGTCGCAGCAGCAGCTATCTAGAAAGGGCTATTTACGACTTCATCGACAATTGAGAAATGCATCTATTGAAGATGTCCCTGGCTTAAACAAGCATAATGTTGAACACATTCGCCGCGCAGGTGTCACACGAGTAATTATGTCTTCACTTATTTACCGTAGTATATATCGTAAAACCCCGCTTTATAATCGAAAAACCGCCATTTTTGACTTCCGAAAAAAAGTCAAGCGGGCCGATTTTTAGCCGTGGGCTTCAATACGCAACATGGGCTTATATCCGCATATATATATGGGCTCTATAGCGGGATTTTACGGTAACGGTATTTTTTTTTTATTTTTATTTTTGGCGGATACTCTGAGTGATCACTGGCGTGGCAGTGAAGCTATGCTGCATGACTCGGGAGATCCGATCTCTCAATCATTTTTATCTGTAGGCCCGACATGTTCTTGGACACTTTCTTATAAACAATGCTGAGGAAGATGCTTTTCGCCAATGGATGTCGAGTACTAGCCGCAATATGGTCAGGGAGCGTGATTTTTACGACTGTTACATCTGGTGTTTAGAGTGGTACAAAATACACGTTAACGACGCAGGCGTCGTGGATTGATAACAAGGCTTGTTCTTTTTTACGGAAATACAGAATTGAATTAACTAAAGTTAAACTTTAAAAAAAAAAATAGAAATAAAAAAATAGAATAAATAAATAAATAAAACAAAAAAATAAATGAATAAAATAAAAATAATAATAATAATAATAATAATAATAATAATAATAATAATAATAAACATGATCATTTCGTCGAGTTGAAGAACATCGAGGGACTTAAGGAAGGTTCTGTGATTCGTGTTGTTGAAGGTATTTTGGGTTTTTTCTTTCTATTGCAATTTTAATTTAATTTAATTTTTTTTTTGTAGAGCCCTATAATAATGTACGAGAAGCACGGATTCATATACGACATGTTCGAGATTTGTTGAATTTAACTGATGCTTATAATGGAATTGATTGCAGTTTGGTTTCATTTCTCACTGTTATTACTAAGGCGATATTTTAGGTATTTTGGAAAAAAAATTGTAATTTTTTTGTTTAGTTATTTTTTTAATTTTTATTGTAGAAAAGAAGAAAACCCGTGCAGAGTCGGTGGATTGCACTCCTCCGGATTACATAATGCCAGGAACAAAGGAGCGTCCTTTACTGTCCAAGAACAAAAAGTAATTTTTATTAATTAATTTTAATAAAAATTCAAAATGTATAATTATTTTTTTAATTTAATTATCACAGGGTTCACAATGTCTTAAGATTCTCACTACTACTGGTTGGAATCCACTTCCAGGAACGCGAAAGATGCATGGAGAACTTCTGTATTTGTACGTTTTAACTTGGGAGGATAAGCGCTTCCATATTACGGCGTCCACTCGGGGTTTCTTCGTCAACCAATCGACCGAAGTAGACTTCAACCCCAAAGCCTCCAATCCTAATCACATGTGCCATTCACTCATCGATTTATTGAATCATATCAGTCCAGGATTCAAACGAAATTTCTCGCTTCTTTAGAAGAAACGGTAAACAACACACACAAATTCCTTAATTTACTCAACTGTTAACTAATTTTTATTTTTGTAAACAGAACGCAACGACATCCATTTGAGAGAATTGTAATTCCTTATCAAATTTATCAGTGGTGCGGCCCTCATTTGGAGCACTATACGTAGAGACGCCATCAGGGCAGAAGATGGTAACTACCACAAATTGATGAAATTTTTTTATGATTTTTTGCTTATAACTTTAACAATTTCAGCTTTTTCTTCGAAATTTGGTTACGAGGATTGGAATGAGGAATTACAAACCACGAGAGAATTTCCACGCAAGTCACTACCTGATCGCTTGCTCCGCGAGCGTGCTATTTTCAAAGTGCATAGTGATTTTGTAGCGGCAGCAATGCGCGGAGCCATATGGGGCTGTTATGGATGGCAATGTGATGGCCATTAATCCCGGCGAAGAGGATAAGTATGAAAACTTAAACTTTCATCTGCAATGATTGAATTTTAATTTTTATTTATTTTTTTTTTTTTGTAGAATGCAGATGTTTATATGGAATAATATTTTTTTAGTCTTGGTTTTGATGTTAGAGATCATTATAAAGAAATAGGAGGCGACGATGCTACTTTTACGATGCACCAGTAAGTTTTTGAATTATTTGAATGAGTTGTGTGAAATTTAAAAAAAAAATGTTTTTCGAATAGAAAAATGATTTGCAAGGTGTTCGTGTGTACAGCACGGTCGACCAAGAAGGTCTTTATACTTTAGGAACTGTAATACTTGATTATCGAGGCTACCGCGTCACTGCCCAGTCGATTATTCCAGGTAATTAGGAAATTATTTAAGGAAATAAATTTATAATTAAAGATTTTGATTGAAATTTAGGTACCGTATTCTGGAGAGAGAACAAGAGGAATCCGTTGTTTATGGGTCCATAGACTTTGGGAAGACCGTTGTTATTCATCATTCCAAATATTTGGAACTGGTTAATTGTTTTTTAGAGAAATTTTTAGGACGAATAATTAATATTTTTTTGGTTTAGTTGAGCAAAGTTGGACAGCAGTTGAAAACGCTGCCTCATGAGTATGAATTTGTTATTTTGTTAATTGTTTTTTTGAATTAAATAGTTTGCGTTTTCCAGGGTGGTCAGCGAAAAGGGTGAGCAGATCGAATTATGGTCTTCGGTGGAGAGCAAATGAATTATTGGAAACAATAGTCGGATTTCCTATTCTTCTCAAACATATATTATCGTGTTTACGCCAGGAACTCATAGACGCTTTTGTCGAGTATAAACACTTTTTTGTTTTAGTTAGTAATTTTTATATTATATTTTTATTTTTTAAATTAGGGATCGATATGTGAAATTTTTAAAGCACGCAGCCTATTTGCTGCAACAATTAAGCATCAAAAAACATCAAAAAGATGATGATGATGCAAGCTGAAGTTCTCGAAACAGTCAAGAACGAGAACAACAATCGACCAAAGAGCAGGCTGGGGATGCCAAGGATGATTTGAATTTGGATAAAGGGGAACGTTGCAGAAGGATGAGGCGAAGAAAATTGTTCAGTCGATCACCGACGGAGAGAAAAACGAATGTGAGAAAGAGATAAATCTGTCGGTTAACATTTAGTAAATGAATTTTTTGTTTTAGTGGAAGAAAACACTCGCGAAATTGTTTGTTTGTTTATTAATCAGATAATACAAAAATTTGATTATAAACAGTCTTGTCGTTGAAAACATCGTTTTTAATCCAACTCTTCTTTCGTCACTCGTGATTGCAGGCAGTATCGGTACTGGTACAATGGATAAGGGACAAGGGAGGGAGAGTATAGGGAATTGTAGAGAGTCTTACAGTGCCTATAGTTCAGTATTTCGTTGCAGGAATTTGCAATCTTATGTAACAAAAGTTGTTGAATATAAAAAAATAAAAATGTGTTATTCATTTTAATTTGTTTGCTAGATACCGGAACAGTTGGTACAATCCTGAGCGACCCAGGTGACCAGATACAAAATACATTTCCAGTGTAATAATTTCAGCCGATTTTTGTAGGACTAATTTCGCTTCCAGAGCTATTGAATCGTCAACAGACATTTTTAATTTTTTATCAGGGCTTTCCGAGGTATCCGCATCATGAGCCTCTTGCATGATTGAACCGAAGGATTTTCCATCGATGTTTCTCTTTGTTTTTGTCGCTGTTGTCTTCTCTGGTGAATCCAAGTGTTTTCTTTAGCTGTTATTTAGAACCATCGTTTCCTCGTTTTCCGTTCTTGACAGTCAATCGATAGTCCCATGAATAATTTCTTGAGTACAAACGCGGTGTCCAATTTCGAGTATGGACTTAGGGTGTTTGGAATTGTCAATTTGAAAGTCGGTTTTGAGTCTTGCTTTACAAAAGCGGCCTATAGATGAAATAACAAATTCAACTAACTGCTAAAATTAATTTTTAAATCATAAACAAACTTTTTTTCAAATCTAAATCAAGAAAACTCCATGCAATTCCCCATCGCATGGTTTTCCCTTGACAAAAACTCAGTCGTTGCGATGTTAATCACATCATTTTCCTTCAATAAATGTTTGATAACTTTAACGCTGACTTTTTTTGTCCAGCATAGTCGTGTATAACCTATTGAATAAGTAAAATAATTAACATTTCATCCAAGAAACAGAAATTGACGTACTTGATTTTATCTTTCAGATGAACCTGTGCATTGCTGTACTGAAAGTATATATTGTGATATCTTATTTTAATCCCCTAGTTGAACTGAGTCGAAAAATTATTGCTTTGTAAAATATTTTAAAAAATTATTTACATTTGGGTTTTTGTATGGGGGCACCTCAGAACCGCGAGACATCAGCAGCGCGAGATTTAAAAAAATATCCAGAACCGCGAGACAAAAAATGTGCAGAACCGCGAGTCTGCATAACCGCAAGAAAATTTTATTTTTTTTTTTTTATTTTTTTTTATTCATAAGCGCGAGATTTCATTATTATCAGAAGCGCGAGTATGCAGAAGCGCGAGACATATTTTTTTTGCCGTAAATAAACATTGAATTGTTATTATTATTATTTAAGGTTTTTATGTGGAAATTTATTAATTGTGAGAAGTTTTTTAATATTTTAAAATTTCCATGTGTACCGTATAGCTCGTGACTAGCCAGTCTTCAATAAAACTTGTACTTTGTTGTTTTCCTGCTTTGGTGACCTCTTTAAATTTGTAACCAGTCTTGATGAGGTTGTTTGTGAATCAGGCGCCGCAGGCGCAAACAGGTTTTCTGGTGTGTTCTGGCACTCGGGCACTTCAAAATTAATCAAAAACTTAAAAAAAACTTCAATTACATTGAATTTGAAAGTTAAAAACATTTGAAGTTAAAATTAACTTCAAAAACTTAATCAAAAACTTAAAAACTATAAAAAAAAATACTCGCGGTTATGCATATTAATTTAAAAAGACGAGATTTAAATTTATGCAGAACCGCGAGTATGCAGAACCGCGAGAAATTTTGATCTCGCGGTTATGCATATTTGGATTTATGCAGAAACGCGATATTCATAACCGCGAGATCCATCTCGCGGTTACGGATCTCGCGGTTCTGATCCCGACCCTTTTGTATTGTTGCGCATATTTTTTACGAAACAATGATTTTTCGACTCAGTTCAACTAGGGGATTAAAATAAGATATCACAATATATACTTTCAGTACAAGTGCAGAAAAGTTCACTTTTCAGTTTCGTGCACGAATTGTTGGGTAGTTGACTCAGTCCACCCTTTTTGCTATTGCTCTCTAATCAATCAAAGTTAAGTGGTCTCCATTATCCAACTTTTTTCTGTTCAATTCATGTACTATGTGAACCAAAGAAACACAAAAATAAATGATGTAAATAAAAAGAAAAATGTTATATTTTTATTCTTACAACGACAAAAAACATGTTATTGGAATAAATGCAACTTCTTAGATCATGATTGGCCAATACAAAATAAAAAATATTTTACTCGTCTTCTCTCGGCAATTAAAGAAAATTTAAAAAACAATTAATTCGATACTTTAAGTCACGACGTTGAAAAACGTCTCTCACTTGTTCCCTCAAAACGGCGCTCAAGGTTCGTTCGTGAACTAGGACGACATACAGATCGTTTAACGGGAGATTGGCTGCTCGGCATTTCATTCTCCATTTCTTGCCTAGTGCGTTTCGATACCTGCGAGGGCGAGTTTGTCATATAACAAACAGCTTTTCTCTACAAACGGGTTATTTTGCGCTATACCCTAATCACTTTAGCCGAATCAGTATGGACTCTTGGCGTAACAAATTCTGAAAACATGCCATCATTTTTTTCAAATCGAGTTTGTGGTCGTCTTCGAGACCAACCGTCCCAAGTCCTTCGCGCAGAAACTGACGGCAGCCATCGTATAGCGGAGCTTCGTCGAAGTCTAAATTAACCATGTAGTTGAACAATTGTTCAAGGCCTAAAC